>OMLP01001806.1:0-12602 GCA_900302685.1 Spondyliosoma cantharus
TCCATTTGTGATTTTAACATGACAGAATAAACCTGGATTGACCTTATCAGGTGTCCTCCCATCTCTCTTGCAGTCATGTTTTCCTGAAAAATGATATTAATGGACTCCAATTGTTTTCTTATCATTGCTCAGTGTTTGAGAACAAGGACAAGATCGTGATTGTGATGGAGTACGCCAGCAAGGGCGAGCTGTATGACTACATCAGCGAGCGCCGGCGCCTGAGTGAGCGGGAGACGCGACACTTCTTCAGACAGATAGTCTCCGCCGTGCACCACTGCCACAAGGTGAGAAAATCCATACCATGTCGATGCACATTCTTTTTGTTTTGGTCACATTAAATACCTCTTTGTCTCTCTCTCACACACACACACACAGATTTTGTTTTCCAAGCCGAAGCATGCTCTTTGTAACATTAACCATGCACCTCCAAAGTCAGCCTTCCAGCCAGTTAATCTGCAGGCCCTACACAGTATGCTTTTCTTGGCGTGCTGGTTTCAGGGAGTCATCTGTTTCTGAGTGAGGATGAAACACAGGCCAGTTTAATTCAAGCTTACGCTCCGATTACAGCGCACCAAACAGGGTCTGCATTAATTCTGTCCTCATCTGTTGACACGCTGATGGATGTCCCGAGATACCCCCGGAGCCCTTCCCCAGAGATTCAGCCCTGGCCACACCCACTTCAACCCATGTTCCACACCTCGCTAACTCCCTTCCAAAACCCCCAAGGTCCCAGGGCTTGTTTGGATGGGCTCCCCTCTTGTCATGCTCGTCCCAGCTGTAGATAGAGATGATGTCATGATGCCTCGGATAGGAGAGTCCCAGACAGCCATGAATGATGAATCATCACTACCAAGCACTGCCTCCCGCCGAGTGGGGTGGTGTGAGTCACTGACACAACAAGCAAGCAAACATTTCTTCCTTGTATCCACCAATCAGGGTCACGCGAACATGAGCTTCCTGCCAGGCAGTCACCAATGAGCGATGCGATGCAGAACACAACCCTCGAGGTGGGGGGTTGATGGCTGAAGTCACTCCTCCACATCTAGGCTGGGTTCTGTCTGTCTGCATACCACATGTTAATTCCAGGGTGATTTTTTTTAAAACCCAAGCATTAACGGCAAAGTTGTTTGTTAATCCTGAGATGTTGTGAGAACATCATTCATACAGGCTGGTAATTACAGGCTCATGTTTATTTGACACATGTGAGTTGGTTTGAAAAGGAAAAAGGCAGCAGATGTCAGCATAAAGACCCCAGAGGGGACAAGACCAATTAAAGAGTACTAGACCAACAGGCTGCATTGATTTCCCCTGAGAGCCACGAGCTAGCTTTGCCGGAGTAAATCATCTCTTAATACAATAGACTGTTTATTACTTGGATAGATGAATCAATCATTAGTTCGTTTTTTTTCTGATTGTCTTTCAGAATGGAGTGGTGCACAGGGATCTGAAACTGGAAAATGTGCTACTGGATGAAAACTGTAATATTAAGGTAAGTTTTGCCCCTTGATTTGTGCTGCAGCACTGTAAAACCTGAATTCAAATGATCTTTTTGATTAATGCAGAGCTGCAACAGATAGTCGATCAGTCAATTAGTAGATTTCAGTCATTTCAGTCATTTTTCAAGCAAAATGTTCAATATTTGCTTGTTCCAGCTTCTTAAATGTACAGATTTGCAGCTTTTCTTTTGTCATTTCTGTTAGTAGATTTTGGTTTTGGACTGTTGGTTGGACAAAAGAAATAATTTGAAGACGTCACTTTCAGCTCTAGGAAATCAGAGCATTTTCCCCCTTTTTTTTGTTTGTTGACATTTTCGCCTCTGTTTCCACAGATTGCTGACTTCGGGCTGTCCAACCTCTACCATAAGGACAAGCTTCTGCAAACCTTCTGTGGCAGCCCGCTCTACGCTTCACCAGAGATCGTCAATGGGAGACCGTACCGTGGCCCAGAGGTGAGACCCAGTGACCCAGAACATGACAATGACTGAAACCACAGCTGTTTGTGTGTGAACTTAATATTCAAGACATGATTTACTTTTTATGCTTCCATCATCATCATCATCATTATTGTCCTCCTTGGCTGTTAAATGTGGTGTGAAGCTCTTTTAATCATTATTATATCACCAGTGATTATCATCGTCACATAAGGCCATACACAAAGAGGTGGATAGGCTTTATTTTATTGTCTCTTTGATGGGATTACT
Organism: Spondyliosoma cantharus; assembly: GCA_900302685.1. Lineage (NCBI taxonomy): Eukaryota > Metazoa > Chordata > Actinopteri > Spariformes > Sparidae > Spondyliosoma > Spondyliosoma cantharus. The sequence continues at coordinate 2,201 of OMLP01001806.1, forward strand.
ATTAGTCTCCAGTCAAAGAGAGGTCTCTCTTGAAGCTCCCAGCAGGTCCACAGATACTGTCTGAGTCCCTCCCCTTCCTACAATGCCTTGGTCCTTTGAAGTGAGGAACTGGAGGATAGTTTTTGCTCACTTTCTCATCATCTTAATGGGATTGGAATGAGCTTCACAATCTCAAAAAGATGCTTATGGTCAAAGTTGAATAGTTTTGGTGAAACAAAGAGTGAAAATGTCTCCCCGAAGCCGCATATCTGGCCATTCCAGAGTCATTGTGAAGGGCGTTGTCTTTGAAATTGCACAAGTTACACAAAACAAAGCAACAGCGGGAGGAAAAAAAACTTGCATTTTTAGATATTCAACTTCAACCGTTCAATTTAGTCTAATTCACTATAATTTACTCCAGAGTGCTAAAAACTACAGCAGTCCGATTGCAATCGAAATTACAGAACCTCAGTTGGGGTGAGGCCACAAATTACAGCAAACACAGGCAACAAAAATAGAACACAACAATAGTGCGTGCCCTGTCTCGCCCTTGGGAATGGACCAACGGCAACAGGAGAGTGAAACATTCTTGATGTGGGTCCAGATTCTTAGAGGAAGTACACCAGCTCCCTACTGGCCCTATCTGATTTCCCCTTCCTAGACTATGTCTCAAAGCTTTAGCATACCGCCACCAGAAGCACATTCCTCAGGACATCTCATCCTCCTTTTAACCACTGTCTACACACGTCACATTTGACTCTTTGTATGAGAGACGGGTCATCTGTGTGTCTCCGGCGAGTCGTCAGGAGCCAGGATATCACTCTGCCATCTCTGCCGGACTCATTACCCCCTCTCATTCCCACCACTTCCCACGTGGCTCTGCACCTCCTCATGCCCCAGACACAAAGTCTTATGTAACCGCTTCCTTAGAAAGCCACATTGCATTAGGTTGGTGGTCAGAAAGTGCTTGCTTCTGCCTGACAGAGCAGGAGAGAGAGGGGGCTGAAGGAGAGGATTTATCTGTGTGGAAACAGGCCATTTCCCACCAGATTACTGGCATTTGTCATTACTTCTATTTGAGATGCACTGGAGAAGCACTGCAGTGTCACAGTGTCTCTAATAGAGATGTTCTTGTGTGAAGAAAGTGATTGCGGTGCTTTTTATAGGCAAAGTAAACTCAAGAGCACAACTCCATACTGATGTTTTAGCAGAGCTGGGCTCATTACACAGCTCTTATTTTAATGGCATGAATCACTAATCAGAACAGGACTGCAACAGGAAGGCAACGTTTCCATTACATAATGCCAGATCAAACACACCTCAACTTTTTGTTTATCTATCAAATGTCTCATTTGATCGCTGAATGAGCGTTTCGTGACCATTTTTTTGCCGTCATCAGGTGGACAGCTGGGCTCTGGGGGTGCTGCTGTATACCCTGGTCTACGGGACCATGCCATTCGATGGAGGAGACCACAGGAACCTCATTCGCCAGATTAGCAACGGCGAGTACAAAGAACCCACTCAGTCTTCAGGTACTGCAGGACACTCTGTTTGTTTATCTTCTGTTTTCTCATGATGCTGGGGAAATACACTTGATCCCAGTGCCCTTTATAAATCTATGTCAGAAACTATACTTTGCAAATCTAGTTCAGCTGGACCACAAATAGAGTCAGAGGGTTGCACCACTTGTCAGAAAGTGAAACCATTGACCCCTGACTTTCTGTCTATAAATTGTACAGGACTCACTTCTTTATGTTAAACTCCAGAAAATAGTTGAAAGTCTTTGAGGTGTTGGCCCATAAACTGCTGAATGGAATATGGATCAGAGTTGTGTCAGTGTGCACTTATAGTAGAATCTGCAACATCCATCGTGTATGGTGTTCAATGGCCTTTTTGTCCAGACAGTATCAAGAAACTCACTAACATCAGCTGAGCCACAAACTTTTACATGTTTTATTTATCTAAAATGTTCAGATGCTCAGTTTTATGGCAGGAACTGGAATGCAAACTTCAATGTGAAAATAGTTAGTATTTTTACTGAGTTCTGAATGTAATTTAACGGCAAAGACATTCATGTGGTGTGAATTTTGTTGCGTTATTTAACTGGGGATGCATTGCTGCGGTTTATGAAGATCAATGGAGAAATAATCATTTGAACTATTTAGTGGCTAATACTTTTTGTGAGGAAACAAAAGCACTGTGGTTGTTTTTTCAAAGCCTTTAAATTGAATAAATGGAACTGATATATAAAATCAAAAAAAAACAAAACTTGGATGTCAGAAACAATTTTATCATCAACTATTCTATTGTTTCATGAAAACCCACATCAACCACAGCTGGTTTCACAGTTATGAATTAAGACAGCCTCGACCTCCAGTAGTCTGTTATAGCATGTATGTTACATTATTGAGTCGTATGAGATAGTTTACAGATTGTCCCTGTTCTGTTTCCTGCTAGATGCCCGTGGACTGATCCGCTGGATGCTGATGGTGAACCCTGAGCGCCGGGCCACAGTGGAGGACATAGCCAACCACTGGTGGGTAAACTGGGGCTGGAAAAATAGTGTGTGTGACTGCGAGACCCAACGCGATCATGGAGGCTCGCCCATGCTGGCCCGCTTCATCGACTGGCAGAACCGCACTGAGCCACGTGGTTCTGGAGCCAAAGCTGCAGCCATGCCCCAGCTGCTGCGCCAGAGGCCCAAAAAGTCCAAGAAGGAAAATGTGGAGGCGGGACAGACCCACTGTGGAGCAGAGGACAAGCCGGGTCTAAAGAGACCCAAGGGGATCCTGAAGACCAGGGTTACTGAGGAGCAGCAGTCTGCCAGTCTGGAAGAGGTGGAGTTGGGCCAGGTGGCGCTGCCTCAGCAGGCCGAAGTTGGACAGGAAGCCTCGAGCCCAGATCGGGAGGAGGAGGAGCCAAGTCTAGGAGAGGGCTCACCAGCTAAGATGGTGCCCTCTCTGCCCAAGAAAGGCATCTTGAAGAACAACCAACAGCGGGAATCAGGGTACTACTCCTCACCAGAGCGCAGCGAGTCCTCCGAGCTTTTAGGAGGTGCCAGTATGTCTCTGCTAGCGACCTCCCCACCGAAGAGAATGATGGGGAGAAAGGGCATCTTGAAGCGAAATGGCAAGTACTCCACCTACAGCGGGCCCCCTTCAGCGGCAGCGGTGGCTGGAGTCCTTGGCGAACCTCCTCCTCCAACTGACTCCGGTCTGTCCCGCAGTCAGAGTCGGCCCTCCAGCATTGTCGGGGAGGACAGCTCTGGTCTGTCCCTGTCACCCACCTCCCTCAGTGGGGCTGAGTGGCATCCCTCCACCCCCCACCTCCGCCCAAACATCAGGGCCTGCGTCTCGGCTGAAAACCTGCTGCAGCTTGCCAACTTCAAGGGCTTCCAGGCTGCCCCGCCTCACCAGGGACACAAGTTCAGCCGTGGCCCCAAAACGAAAGGCTCCCCGGGGGACAATGGCAGCTTCTCCTTGCTGGGGGACCTGGAGGACATGACTCAGGTGTACCAGCAAGCCCTGGACATCAGCAGCAACCTCACCTAACAGATGGGTGGCGGAGAGAGAAGCTGATGGAATTGAACATGACTGTGTGTGTGTTTGTGTGTGTTCGTATGTGTGTGTGTGTGTACAGATGCCTGTGGGTGGCTTTAAACGACCAGTGTGTTACTGGGATACACCTTTTGGGGAGTTGTGGTTTTCCAAATGGGGGTGAAATCTTGATGGAAATGATATGTCCACACACACGTACACACACAGATGTACACACTTAGGTGGACTTCTCTGGCCGGAGGAAATTTAGTTAAGGTTTTGTGAACAAGGGAGAGAAGGAGCTGGCACGAGAGAATGCCACCCAGTCTGCTTTCCCGGCCCGCCCATAGACATTGCTGTGTTCAACATGTTTACATATTCAGCAAGAAGGCAAGTTAGAATCACAAACGCAGCAACCAGAAACTGGTTGGCTCTCCTTGTACACCACCCATTTGAGTTTGAGTTTACAAAAGCACCTTAAAACTCACACAGAGCACATGCTTTTGTGATCTTTACTTCCTTTAGAAAAAAAAAAACACAAAACAAACCAGGGTCTTGTTCCAAAAATAACTGACATTGCTGATTATTTATTAATGTTTTCGTAGCTTTTAGTTGTAACTGGTGGGCGCTGGCTGTTACTGGAAGAGTTCAAAGCTCCTTGTGTCCAACTCTTTGTGTGGATCTGACATATATAATTCCTCAGTGATGAGAAACATATATATACTCAGCATATATAAGAACGTCTGCGCTTGTAAAACACGCAGGCAAATATACCTTCATAAAAGCGTATGTCCTATATATGTGTATGATACTAGGGAATATGTAGGAAGTGCCTTTTTTGATTCATAATAAAAATTATGTATGTCATTTCCTTAAAGTGGAGGGAAAAGCCAGGCCAACCTGTCACCAGTTGTGCTTTTTTAAAAAAAAAAAATGTTTGTGAATGTGGAGAGACCCAGGGCCTTCAGCACACAGCTGACTAGTTTTACTAGTTTTAAGGTTGATCTCAGATGGTCGAGATCAAACAGTCTCATCTGCTCCCTCCCGTTCCTTCCACAAGTCGAATCACACACAGATATGCCAGGATCCACAGACCCTCCTCCTCTGTGTTCTTTGTCAGTGTTCAAGCCCATAGTTTGGTTTGTCAGCAGTTTAGGTGGCTCGGGTGAGCACAGATCTGCTGGCAGCGCCCGAGGTCTGGAGGGACTCACCTAGCGGGACATTTAGCGAAGGGGAGATGGCGCAGACACCATCTCACAGTCCTGGAATGTCCCTGGCTCTCTAAAACCTCAGTTGTTTCACGTTTTCGAGGCTACCTGGTAAAACAGGCTGTTTAGTGAGAGATTCAGGTTTTTTTTTTGCTTTTAGCCAAAGACGCGTAAGGTTTCCATTGTCAGACCAGTTAATATTTTACCCAAAGCTCTTCAAAAAGAGCCAAGTAATGTGGTTTGTTTTAGCCTGCTGATGACACAGCAAATTCCGCAGACAAAGGCTTGAGACGTGTTGGTACTGGAGATCTCTATCAGCCCCAGCCCCGACTCAGCACAGGTGGGAGCTGCGGTCCGTGCTCAGCCCTCCAGCTGTGTATACTAGTCCATTATGTCAACGAAGCACAATTAGCCAGCTATTGTTTTCATTTGACAGTAAGAGAGAGGCAGCGTGTCGAGATTTATAGCTAGAGGGAGAAGAAAAGAGTGTGAAGGAGTCGATGCATGAAGAGACGATGAGATTAGAGAAGACTTTCCTGCAGGAAAGGTCGAGGAGTTAGTGTTTTGAAGGAATTGTAATGTAGATTAGTGAAAGTAAAGAAAGTGAGTAGAAAGAGTAGATGGAAAGTTTTTTGTTGAATACCAAAGATGTGATGAGGTTTTGACATGATTCAGGGGAACGGATAGGTCGGCGACTAGTGAGAGTCTTTTGGATTTAGGGAATCCCCATCGGTGAATGAAATCATTCCAACATTGGCTCTGCCTCGTGTTTTGTTTTGTTTTTCTTTTTGAGTTTTTCTTTGAGATGCCCGAGGCTGTTGATACAGCTTGTCTGGAGGGTCGGTCAGAGTGTGTCCTGTGGGTTCTCTATGGCCTTTGAAAGTGTGTTCAACAGCAGCAGAAAAGTGGAAGAACGGTTGACTGACATCATCCAAAATATCAAATGATGTGAATGGAAAACCATCGCAGTAGATGACCCAGAGGAAATAGATCACATATGGAATGTTTCCCTCTCGTGTGAAGGAAAGGTCCTGGGTATGGATTCAAATGAAAGACCCGTTGCGTATTATATTGCATTTTATTGCCTTTTGTATTGCAGTTTATTGTCAACTGGATTTACAGTGAGAAAATTATACTATGTTAGTATTTTGTTTTATTATGCCTCTGTTTTTGATTTTCCAAAATATAAGAAACTTTATATTGCTTTATGTTATGGCAGAAAAATACTTCCTTCCTTGAAGTATTCAAATTTCTCTCCAGAAGCAGACACTTTTGATCTGAAACTGGTGTAGTGTCAGCTTTCCCCTGTTTTGATACAAAGCCAGAAACAACCTCCAAATGGCAAAACCAACTCTTACAAATTAATTGAAACAGGGCAAAATGCAAGAATATCCACGAATGCATCAACAGCTGACTCTATGAGAATTGCATTTCCACCTCTACCAAAGCAGGGGAGCTCCACACTGCTGGAACAACACCAGGAGAAAAAGGAAATAAAGCAATGGAAAGAATCTGATGATGAAACTTTAACGCTGCCAAACTGGAATAAGTGGTGCATATCTGTTAGTTAGCAGAAAGTCTAATCATAGGAAAACTTGACTGGATATTGTTATGACAATAATAATAATTTAGTATTATTATGTTATTTAAGTATTATTTTTCGTTATGGCTCAATACTATTGTTGGCTATCGCCACAGTTTTGGTTTTATTTGATTTTTTTTGTCTGTTGGTGATCCTGGACTGCCAAGGTGGATTAAGTTGTGTGCCTTTGGTATCTTTTATGAACTTTTTTTTTTTGATAATGAAAAATTACTATCAATGTGTTTTTATACGTGTATTTATTGGTGATCAAGCCATTTAATTTGTTCTCAAAATACTCCCGCTCATGCTTCGGCCCGCTTCGGACTGTGTGTGTTGTGTTCAGACGGACTGCACACAAAAATATGACTCGTTTGTTCCAAATAGAGTGGTATCATCTCATCGTGAATGCAGTGGCCAAGTATTTTTTTTTAAAGTGACAAATTCAATAGCAGTTCCTGAAATCCTGTAAAAATGTCTTAATTCATCCATTGGGGTGTATTTCTACTCAACACAATGCCTCTGTAGTACTGTATCAACTCAAATAAATGGATCTTGAAAGGTTTGTTTTTATGCTGTGTGTGGTCATTTTGAGTTTGCAAACAGTCTCCTCACTCAGTAATTAGTGGACAAGGAAACACTAATAAATATAGGCACAAAGTCTTCATTCACATTGCAGACACCCTCTGTCTCATTCACGAAATAGGCCAATAGGCCAACATTGCTGTCTCTCCGACTATTAGTTTTTCCTCACACACGTTTCTCCTTAAAGGGGCACTGTGTAGTTCTGAAGAAGAAATTCAAGCACAGAATTTTAATATTTACAATATTAATGAAGTAATAATACAAACTCAGAAATATTTATCTTTCTCCTAAGTGAATAAATAAGCTGTTCTCAGAGGAAAATAAGCTGTTTGAAGCTAGAAAGGTGGCAGGGTCCAAACAACAACAAAGTAAAACACCATGATATCTAACTGTCCTTTATGGTCAGTTTGTCAATTCAGTTTATTCAATCATGAAAACAAAGAAAGTTTGTTTGTTGAAAAAATTAAGGTCTTAAGATCTGATTAAAATGTCCTCCCTAAAATTACATAGTGCACCTTCAATATGTTTATTAATGGGAAGATTATGAACCTTACCCTTCTGCACAAGTTATTTATGTCGGATCCAGTGGTGGGGTTGGATAAACAAATATTCCCAGAGATTAGACTGCGTCAGTACTACACAAACGTTCGCCACTCTTCTTACAGTAAGGTGTAAAGCAAGCTATTATTGGATGTCCTAATTTCTTGTCTTTTTTAAGAACATGTGACCCAAAAACCTACATGAACACAGAAAGGAGGTCAGCACTGGTGACCCACATTCGAAATCTGGTCCATTTTCAACTTTCTCATATAATGAATTAAATTAACTGACGAGGGCAAAAGGTTCAGGTCAAAATGCCAAATGAGAAAAGTACAGGTCCTTTTGACTCAGTTTGAAAGAATGGGTTAAAACCTCATGGCCTGCTCAGTCCATCCAAAGCAGCACTACCAAGGAGAATGGGACAGTTTTGGGCACTGAAATTAGCCAATGTTTCCACACAGCCTGAGCTTTAAATTAACTTGATGGATGTTAAAGTGATACTCCACCCGAAGTCTATTTTAAAGGCATTTAAAAGTTGTTCCCTGCAGGCTTGAAAGGTGGCTGTAAAAATCTTGCAGCATTGTCCCTCACAGAGCGCGGCAGTTCTGCTGAGCTATTCGGTTACAATAAATTCCAATAGTGACCAGTTTTCTCAGTGGAAACAAGCATAAAAACATCCACAGGGAGATTTTTCAAACCACCTCTGCAGGGTAATACGTTTTGCCACTGTCCATTCGTGTGCTCACGATGTTCCAAACATATCGTATTTCTGCCAAAATGCTGTTAAAAGCTCAGCTTTTATTTAATTCCAACTCTGTCAAGATCATTAGTGGTCATTGGTTTGAGCACATTGGAGCTCCCTCCTCCTCCTCTTCTATTGGTCAGGAGAACTAGCTGTCCTCAGTTTATTTATCAAAGAAGTAATTATTTTTGAACGTGATGCCGGCAAACTGGAACAGGACAAACAAATGAGCCACATTCAGGTTTGTCATCTCAGCCAATGATTGATCTAGGGATGGCACCAGTTCTTCTGGAAGAGATAGCTTCATATGTGTGGACTTAGATGAAACTTGGATATTTAGTTATATTTGAACAAAAATGAAAAGATTCAAACGTATTCAGCTTGTAATGAGCAGCAGTCATGATGCAGGAGCGGAGACATTTCTATTGCAGTCAGTTGCCAAAACAGCATGTTACATTTTTGCAAAACATGGATACAATCAAATCTGTACATTTCATGCATATCATATCAACTAGGGGTCGACTGATGTGTTCTTTTCAGGGGTGATACTGATGATCAGTAATTAAGTAGACTGATAATCAATATTTGCAGTAAAAAAGCAGAAAAGTGATTGAGTGTATCCAAGTACAATGTACTCAAGTTACTTCCCTTCCTAGATTATTTAGTATTGATAAGCTATTAATATGCAAAAATACAGATACGGATAATAGGAAAAATGTTGAATATCAGCTTCGCTATTTGACCAGACCAATAATCGGTCTATCACTAATATCAACATTCATATAATATACTACACGTCACATCACGTAAGAAACGTAAAGTTGCAACATAACAAACATTTAGCTCCTCTGCAGAAACGTACATTACCAGCAATTATTCCAGTGATGTAGTTGTCTATTGGAGCACAGTACCCTTTTGTATCGCCAGCCGTACACTGACTGTTCTCACACTCAGAAGAAAAGGACCTGTGTTCGCACTGGGATTCCCCTCAAAAATAGGTAGACTCAGTTATTCTGGGAATGAGTTCTGCGTCGGTTGATTGACAGCCAATCGGCGTCAAGACTGGACTGCCGATTACATTGTGGACAGCCTCCCGCCCCAGTGAGACGGCACCTGAAATATGCTGGAAATGTCACATATGTGACAAAAGTGTTGATATTACATCTTCAATGAACGGTATGGTTTTTATGGACTCCACACACCTGCTGGTAATTACTAAAATAGTAGACTATCTCTGACTGTCTCCGGAGAAAAGCAATTATTTGGTCATTAGAAAAACTGACAGAGTCAAACAAACAGCAGCAGACAACACGGAGCAGAGAACACAGTCCATGTCTGGAAGAAACAAGAGTGTCTGTTTTTAGGACATGGAGAGTCGATTGATTGCCGAGGGAGAACATTGCTGCTGCTGCTGGGTTAATTTGATCCACATTTTTGCAAGGGGGAGTGGGTGGTTGGCTGGATGTTCGGCAGTCTTTCAGGGCTTTGGTTCTGACGAGTAGGACAGCACCCCCAGCTCGTGCTGGCCAGACACAAGCTGCAGGCAGGCCTTGGAAGAAGACAACATCAAATACTTTTACAGTTTGGTGCAGAGCAGGATTTCAGTTTCCTCAATCGCACATTGAAACTGTTATCCCAAGTCTGAAATTGGCCTTTTTAAGCTAGTCTGGGCTACAAGAGCAGCCTTTAAGCCTTCTATTTATAAATTCCTCCTACCTCAATATTCATTTTTGTCACACTGACAGTGAAAATTACATCAATCATCGTCTCAAGTCCTTATTTATTTTGGGAGAGCACGATAATTATCCTTGGAACAAGCACAGGTTTCTTTTTGTAGCAAATTCCAGTCGTCCAAGTCGAAGGCAAGCAAGAACAAAGCACAGATGGATAACTGCAAGCAGAGGACAGTAATAATAAAGCAATTATGCAACAATTTGAAATGCTTGTGGTAATTAATTGTCAGTCTCATGCAAAGGCCAGTAAAGACAGTGTTGTGGCGAAAAACAACAAGAAGAAAAAATTGTCTGAAATTTCAACGGCTGCACCTCTGACACTGATATGATCTGAGTTTCAAAGGGATTTCTTTTTATGTCTTCAGAACAATTTCTGGTTCACTTTTTGACCCTTAAATAAAGTCCAGCTGCTCAGCCCTCTGAACTATTCCCTCTTTTACCCTCCTCCCTCCATCTGCAGAAGGTGAGCCTGTTTGCCCCTGGAGGTGGGGGTTTATTGG
>OMLP01001809.1:2148-43611 GCA_900302685.1 Spondyliosoma cantharus
CTCTCTCTCTCTCTCTCTCTCTGTCTCTCTCCCTCTGACCTGTCTCTCTCTCTCTCTGTCTCTCTCTCTGTCTCTCTCCCTCTGACCTGTCTCTCTCTCTCTCTCTCTCTCTCTCTCTCTTTCTCTCTCTCTCCCTCTCTCTCACTCTCTGTGAGAGAAATCAAACAAACAAAACACAAAGCGGCCATCTGCCCTATCGACAGAAAAGGTCCAGAGGCATGCTTCCCTGCTGGGCGCTGAGATCGCAGCCATGTTGCCCCCTTGACCACGCAGAGCCCCGGCCCGTGCATCCCTCAACAAACAAACAGCCCTGCAGAGTGTGACTGACTCCTGGCTCCCATCCAAAAAGGTGACCCTGCCTCTCCAAGGATTGCAATGCACAGAGCGACCCCCTCTTACACACAACACACAGGGACACGGGTCAAGCAGGCAGCGTCTCTGACAACATAGGCTTTTCCTGGCTCAAAGAAAGCCCGAGCAGCTTAACCTTCCTCCCTGACACTTTAAAAAAAAAGAGAGACAGAGTGGTGGTGTACACAGAAACATCACCAGCTCTGTCCATCCATCTATGAAACAAAATGTTTCCAAAATGCTGCAGAATAGGAGCCGATCACGTCACAGCTGTCTTGGCGCACTGAGGAGGCGAGCTCTCCTCTCCATAAGGAAGCGTAAAACAGGCGAATGGTGTAGACACTTGACTGGGTTCCGCACCCTCAGCCACTCAGCACATCACAATCCTGTTGTGTAACCGTCAGGGCGGCTGGGCGACCACCCGCAACACAACAGACATGTCCTCTGTGATTTAGGAGCTTCTGGGACGCAGATAGAAAGAGTGAAACCGACACAAAAATATATTGTTGTGTCTAAAATGGTTTACAGAGAGGAGGGAGAAGGTGAAAACAGAGCTAAAAAACAACTGTATAGAAAATATGTGAGAAGGTGGGAAGATGAAGACAAATTGCGCAGGTGAGAGACGGAGAGAAATGTGAGAAAAGGGGCTCTGGGAGACAAAAGGTGTGAGTGCGGGTGATGTGTTGGGGAGACGGCACTCTGGTTAGAGGACAACAGAGGTGAGAGGAAACTCCTTGGAGGCGGTTGCTCTGTTTATGCCTCCTTGTTTTGTTTTACTCCTTTGGAATATTGAGTCTAAAAGAGAAGAGAAGAAAGAGACAGCAGCAAACGCTCTTACCTGTGCAGTCTGTCCTCCAACAGCTTGATGTACTTGGTAGTGTTCTCCTTCAGACAGCTCTCTGTAGCAGAGGGAGAAGAGAACAACAGCAACTGTCATTCCATTCACTACTTTTATTAGCCATGATGGGGTATCCAAGCAACAAATCACAGCTCTAATGCCATTAAACTGACTTGTCATTAGCTATAAAGTACATGAGCTCTGAAAGGTAAGTAGTTATCACGGTTGGCGATGGCATTGTGCGGAGAAACTGCAATAGTACAGTTCGGTAAAAAAAAGCCCAGCTGGCTCTTTATTAAGACAAACACACAATCGAGGAAAGATGATTCCCATTGCTCTAAGAAGGGATCAAACCGGGGACGTCCTGAGGATAAAAAGGGATTTTATCATGCCATAGGTCCTTATATCATGCCAGATTTTCTGTGAGGCATGAAGTTGGATGGATAGCTTATGTTGCTTCCTGTGCCCTTCTGCCAGCAGTGAGCTGCGCCTGAGGAGGCAGACGCAGGCTGGCTGAGCGTTAGTCGGGATGGAGAGGAGGGCAATCTGAGCGCCGTTAATGAGCTCATGTATGAAACATGAGAATATGCCCCCTGCAGCAGCAGATCTTTGAACACAATAGGATGCACTTATATCAAATTGCGCTGCCAATATATGTGCACACCAGCCATAACGTTTAATAAAACTTATCTATAACAATCCCCTACTTAAACACACACACACACACAAAGCTGGCCGAACCAATCTGCCCATGCCAACATCTGTACGATTCAAAAACCAGATAGAAGCATTGGTTTCCCACACGGTGGGGCAGGGGTTCTCAGCTTTGGACCAGAGAGGCCATTAGATGATGTACAATGTTGGAAAGAATCAAAAAACACACTGTAATGTACCCAGCTACACAAAATTGAGAATATTTTTTCAGCCAGTCAGCCATTGCTAGATCATGCAAAATATCTGATTCTTATACATTTTCAGACCTGTAAAAATATTAAAAGGTGCAATTTGTAAGAAGTGGCTACGTAAAACAAATACTACTACAGTAGCTGCTGTTAGCTAGATGGCTCAGATAGCTATGCAGCTAGTGGTCTGGACTTGGAGATTTTTAAACCGCTTGCACTGGAGCTTTGGACCAGGACAGGCTGAGGCTAGCTGGTTAGCATGCTAACTTCAGGAGATATCTCAGCAACACAATACATCGATGTCATTATGGCATAACTGTTTTATTTCTTTACATTTTGGTGATCATTTTAGTTAATTTTAGATTGTTTTCAACTAAAATCTGACATATTGCACTTTTAATGGCAAACAACCAGACAAGGGAGAATAACTCTTCCCTCTTTCTTGAAGAGAAATAGATGAGAAGATCTGTACCCCTCTGGAGACTAAGCATGAAGCTATCCGCAGGTGGTTAGCTTAGCTTAGCTTAGAAAAGCTCAATACCAATCTTAGAACTGTTCATTTAATATGAAGTTCAAGCTAGAAGCTAGTTAGCTTAGGTTAGCATAAAGACTGAAACAGGGGGAAACAGCTAATTTGTACAGCAGCATGCTGTGGTTTTATGGGGGGTTATGTGACTACTTAACTGACAACAGTTACTTCCAGCCAGTGTATACTTTGGGAGCTGACTGCATCCAGCCAAGAAATAAACCTGCACGCTATAGTAATACTTTTTTGTACACACTGAACAAACAAGTTAATTAGTGAGCTTTAGAGCTGGTGTCCCCAGTTTCGAGTCATTATGCTAAACTAAGCTAACCGGCTGCCTTTGGTAGCCTCATATTTACTGTACAGACACAAGTCTTATTAAAATCAACTTCTGAACTCTCAGCGAGAGAGCAAACATGTTTTCTAAAACGTCAAATAGAGGCATGCCATGTTAAAAATGTATAACAAACGGGCACAAGTAGACAATGCTTCATTTTAAGGAAGCACGAGCCAAAAATAGCTGGAAACTACTCTCACGTAATGCCACTTAAATCACTCACTTTGACCAGAACCCACACAGAGAGGACGTCATTTAATTGGCTGTTCTGAATCACAGTGAAGTTTGAAATATAATTTGTATCATTGTCTTGATGGTGGTTATTAGACAGCATCAGCTCCAGGATGAGACAAGCTGGGGGCTGGCACAGCGGGGAGACAAGGAAAATGTCTGGGACTAAGTGGCTGCGACACACACATGCAGACACTCACACACACACACACACACACACAATATCCTGCCCATAGTTTGGGGAAGTAATGAGAGAGATAGTGAGGCTATTTATGGGGTTCGCATGTGTTTGTCACAAAAAGCGAAAGAGTCGCTCTCATTCAAAGTGGCCATATCTGCTCAATCAGAGGGAAGAGGGAGGCCGCTGGGGTGGCTATGACATATCTGGCAAGCATATCTGGTGTTCCGTGGACTAGACAGCTCACTTACCACCCCTCTAATTGCTATGTGAGATCCTATCCTACCTGACAGAGTTTCCCTCGTCAACTACCATTCATGCCGGCTCCGTTAGGCAGCGTGCAAGGAGATAGCCACTGAATAATACATAGGGGGCATTAAGCCTGACTTCAGATGGCACAGAGCATGTTCAGATGCAAGATGACAAAGTAGGCTGCCGCTCGAACAAGAGCAAGATCCATATTTAGAATTAATATACAGTGAGCATTGGAATCGATGTAGAGGCAGATGAAGATGGGCGACAGACGTGAGTGCTAACTTAATATTTCCCTTCTATGCTGATACTCTCGTCAGCAGAGGGTAGTCACTGTGCCATCCTGTCGCCATGCCAACCGGTGGCAAAACTAGTGAGGCTTCTCGGGTGTGACCGATGAAAATAATCTTCTCTTTATAGAATGGGACAAGACATCAAGCGGCAGAGCCTCCTCCTGCGCTGAGTGGAACTAGAGCACTGGGTGATATTACCACTTCCTGTAAGTCGGCGGGAGGCTGCTGTCATTGGCAGGCCATGCGAATAAAATCGGCACTAAAAAGCCCATAAAAGAAGAGAGCCACTCTGTTAGTCCCTGATACATGCAGCAGTGAATTCGGTGCTGAAGGAACCTCACAAAGGCGTTTCACAGACTGGGCATTGGAAAATTCATGAGCTCAGCCTCCCGTCACACCAGTGATCTCAGCAGGTGCTAAACATAACTGATTGCTGCCAAGGATTCCGGCCAAAATCGAACAGGCCATTCATTCATAATACAAACAGAAGAGAGAGGATGAGAATGTGTTACAAAGAGGCCATTTCCTTCATATAGGTTAAAATACTGATCCATTAAATAATTACATTAGCTAATTAAATGGAAATTTGATCAAAACGATGAATTCGATAATTAGAATCAGTAGACAAAGCAAACAGAGCAGACATATCTCACAGTGATGCGCAATTCCCGATGATGAAGCTATGGGCTTTAATGAGCCGGCAGAAGTTAACGATGGCAAGGTGTTTGGATTTGCTGCTGCATTATGAGCTTTTGAGCAGCTCTCTAATTGAAAGTGAATAATGCAGTAATTTCTTCATTGCCTTGTAACAATAAAAGCGCTTAACATCTGCAAGGCCTTCGTGTTGTCAAACAAATTAGAGGCGGCTCCGTGCTAACGCAGCACTACCGTTATGCGTGTTCTAAAAGCCCGAGCATAATAAGGCAGAAGAGAAATTGTGTGTCTTTGTAATTGAGTTGAAGCCACCGACTGTGATTAATGTGTTTAAGCTCGGCTCGGGCTGTTTGAGCGCAACAGCACTGCAGGTAACGCAAACACACAGTCAGCATATGCAGACAATCGCATCCTATGAATGTTTGTGAACTTAACATCAGCCCAGCAGCATAGCTAATGAAGGAAGAGGGGCAGGCTGGTATCTCAGACAGACACTCAATAACCCATGATGCTTTAAGGCTGTGGGATCACAAAGCATAGCAGTACACAGATTGCAGCTGGCACGGCGGAAACACGTTGTGGGGCTGCGCACGGATACACTACAAAGGGAATCATTTGACAAAAAATTGGCCTTGTGTACAAAATCTGCGCTTGAGTGGAGATATATATTTCAGTTCTGGGTGCTGAATCACTCTGACTGAAATGTTAGACATGCTCACATTTTAACTCAAGTAAACAGAGCACGTTTTTTTCAGAGGACTCTCAACTGCCTTTGGTGCTGGGTGCAAAATATTTGTTTTTCTGATGACTGAGTATGGGAAGCACTAAGAAGTACATGAACTCATCTGCAATGTGCACTCTTTAAAACTGTACAACTCTCCACAGCTTACCTGCTCACATTCCTGCTCCATTAAGCTGCTATCTTATTATTTCCTCTGGATCCGTTGGGAAACTCATTAGCAGAGAAGAGTCCCCCCAGAGAAGAGTTTGATCTAAACAAAACTAAGAGTCTCCAGCAGCTAGCATGGCTCGAGACACGCGCCTAGATTGCACTTAGTCACAGTTGCAAGTTAAAAAACTAGTGTAAAGGATTTAGTGGCATCTAGCAGTGAGTTGCAACCAACTGAACACCCCTCATCTAACTCTCCCATGGTGGCTGCTAAAACATGAAAAAAGGCCCTCTCTAATGCCAGTCTTATTTTTGTCTATTCAACTCAAAACCATTCTTAGTTTCAGGTGATCGCACGCTAATGAAAACATAATTAAGAATACTTTATTCTTTTAATGTCTCCCATGTTTACTATTTTGGTTTATTGTGTTAGCATGCTAAGGTCTGCTAATCATCATTAAACAGGTGAAGGTCATTAGCTCAAACCAGTACTGCTCTACCAGGTGAGAGCACTTGAAGGAAAGTCAATGGGTAATCCATCCAGTAGCTGTTTAGCTAGTTTCTCTGGAGCAAGACAGTGACGAGTTAACACTGCCGTAACTAGAGCAAGACTGCTAGAATTGCTAAAAACAAACAGCTGTGAACAACATTTATTAGCTTTATTTCGTGCCTACAAGGTAATAAAACCAACAATACCACACTCAAACTCCTTTTGAGTACAGTAGTATTGATTCACACAATAGAAATTGATTGATGCACTGGTGTGAGTTGACGTAGCGGTCGCTCAATCAACGTCCCTTTGTTTGTGCAATAATTCTTGTGGGTATGGACGCCGTAATACAATGAGACTACTTCCTCCGCTGAATCGCAGGAAAAATGAATACTGCCAAAACTTCAGAGACAAAAACCAGGAAACATTCTCCGGGGCCCACTTAACCACTACACCGCTCTCAATCATTCAGACACTCTTTAGGAGAAGAGCTGTCACACGTTCCATCATGTTCTCAACAGAAGTACCCCAAAAGAGGCAGAGTCATGAATAAATCATATATGTCCTGGCCTTCACTATTGGCACTCCATTAAGAGGAAATCGCAATTGTTTAATAACACAGAGTGACAGTAGTTTGATGTACACTTCAGCTGCTGGACGAGTTTGGCCCGGACAACCTCCCAAATCCTAGTGAGGAAAAGGTGACACTGGAGTGCAGGAAGGAAGAATAGATGGTGGAGATCCAGGCAAAGACAAAACAGCACCAATTAAATGTATTCCAGAGAAGCCGTGTAGAGAGGACAACCTACTGTCTTTATCACAAATAGCCAAATTAGCTGACTACTCCAGAATATACCGCCTGCATGCTAACAATAGCATTAAATAAGCATTACGAGAATACTTGGATGAATCAAGGGGAACACATGCTGACACGTTGCCTCTACGTTTGAATGTCCTCACTCCTGGGGGTCATTTGCTCGTGTTGTTCAGCTCTTCAATTATTTATTTGTAAATTTAGTATCACTCCAGATCTCTCTTGGGGACAAAATTATACTCTCAGCAGGGAATCAAACCTCCAGCTATAATGGGTTTGGTATTCATCAGCACTCGTGCCAATAGCAATTAGGGACGTAATGGCTCCCAGACCAAAAACCCCCCACACCACAATGTACGCTGGGCGGAGATGCTCAACAAGCTGAGGCTGTGTGGTTGAAGTGAACCTATGTGTATAGATGTTTGTCAAGGTGTCAGCTGAGCTGTGCCAAGACAATAGGCCTTTTCACGAGCGGGCGTGGGGTGTTTAAAGATGACACTGGTGTCATTAGCATGAGTGCAGAAATGCCTCAGAAACTCAACGGATGGCCATCTTGACTTTGAAGTACACTGTAATTTCTAATCCCCTCCAGCTAAAGAAATGCTAATGTGCTGTTTGTAGGCTATCAGTTTCCAGCTAGCGTGTGCCAGCCCCTTATTACCAAATAGGATGACAGTTTAATGAGCCCCTTGCTTGGTGTCAGCAACACATTGTGAAATTGCGCCTGCTGCCATATTGTGTGCGCCCACTTGAGCGTTTGAGCATGCCTCACAACCAATCATTAACTCCGCGTCTCTTCCCACATTTCGTGACGTGTCGCACACCTGATTCCCATTCCTTTGTTTAGCATGTTGCTGCTTTCTCAGCCCCTGTGTCCCTGAGAGCTCTATTATTCAGTGTATTTAGGATACCGAGGTGAACTTGAACGTGTCTTTGCCGGTTGTCAGGGGAGAGATTAATGCTGTACCTGGCTGTTTTAGCGAGCCAAGGTGGTCAGGGCGGAATTTCAGCAACAACAATCAGGCAGGTGACTGAGTTTCTTGCTCAAAGGTGAAAGAAGAAGAAACATAATCGCTTTTGCCAGTAAAAGGAATTGGTTTCTGAGAAAAAAATATAAAAACATGGACCTTCCATGAACAAAAATCAAGTCCATGCATTACCATATTCCCAATAAAAAAAAAAACATGCATCTCAGCCTGACTGCAACAATGAAAGGGTGCCCCCTAGTGACAGCAGAGGGTGCATTCACGACAAGACAACAGGTCGACACTGATGATCACGCTGCAGCCACAGTCCTTAATGATCCACGTAACAGTGTATATTAGACGGCTGATTGCACGCCTTTGGGGTTGCAGCAGGAGCCCGATCCAGATCTCCTGTCTCTGGTCTTTCACCGCTCCCTTTTCTCTCTCTGCACTCAAGTCTCATTGCCTCAGAGAGTGAAATGACCTTTTTTTAGAAACTGACTGATGGACTAGAGAGAGTAGCACTGCAGGTAGAGCCGTCAAAATCCATTTATCTCTCTGCCAGTGCCAGGAGGCCAATCCAATCTGACTCCCCCCCCCAAAAAAAAAAAAAACAAGCAAGCCTACTTCTCTAAGCAGCATTCAGATCTCCTCTAGTTGGAGAGTGTGCGAGCGCTGATACACCATGTCTGCACAGAGTGGCTCGGAGGTAATTGGCTACTTCACACAATCTAAAGCTCATTTCCCCCTGCACTACCCCCCATCGCTCCTCTCACCCTCTTCTTAACAACTGCCAATCCTGCTGGTAACTCATTTGATGCCAAGTCCCCACTGACAGCAGATCACTTCTCCTTCATTTGGGAGAAAAGTCATCGTCCATTGATGTCCTCCCAGCATGGAGCGACATCAAGAGAGGACTTCTCTTCCAAAGAGCTCTCGTGTTTCACATGTGAATTGATATTTCAAAAGGTGTATTCAAAGAGTGGGAGAGAGGTAGCTTTTAAAAAATACAACAAACATTTTCTTGTCTCAGCGGGGAGATGAGTGCCCTTTCAGATAATGGAGCATTTATCTCATTTAATATATCTATATAGTTATTTAAAGCTGCTATATCTAGTATTTTTATAACTGCAATGGTACAAATTACCATGTCAGATGTGAAAGGGGTTGATTGTAGTGATGAATCCACAGAGAATTATTAATCAACTCTGCAGTTCAGAGCATTTCAGCATCTTATTGTTTTGCTTTTTTAATGGCTCAATGCAGTTTTGCTCTCATTTCTTTTATCAGCATTGTTTCCAAAAGATAATTGTCATAGGAAAGCTTTGATAAACCTGCCCTCCCTACAGCTAAAGAACCAAAAGTTTAATAAAGTAATAAAGAGTTAAAAGTGGAGTGCATTTTGGATGTCATTCACCTTAGTGGCCAGAAACATGACTTTAAACGAATGATAACATTACTTTCAAAATGCTGGATGTGTAAACTAAAAAAACTGTTTGTTGATACCGCCATTGCCATATCAACTTTTAAAGGTGAATTTGTTAGTATTTTGTTTGTAGCTTGTTTCCACTGCCCCCAAGTGGCCAGAAAGTTAATGTGGTAATGTAATGTTAAGGCAGATTCAGAAGGGCAAAGATCAATTACTGATTGCTCCATACATGACGAGAAAATTAAGTTGCGTCTGCAGTTTTAGGGCAGGTTTAATAAACAAATAGCACACCAATTTTTTTCTTTGAATTTCTTTCTACATAGCAAAATTGAAAAAATACAGTCTTACATGTTCATGTTTTTACACATGCAATTGAGATTTAGGTATGGAAAGGGGATAAACTATAGACCATCATCACACGGCCGCCATTTTACATCCCTCTCAGGGTGGTGATCTTGAATGCTGGGATAATGCCATGCTGCTGTGTACCAGGTCATATCAATATAGGAAATCTGACATTGTTATCATTTCACTGCTTATCAAGTGGTCGACAACCATGGATAATGAAAATCTGGAGGGAAATCGAGCCAATTTTCAAAGTAAAACAACATATTTGATAATGTGTTTTCTGATTTGCCGTTGTGTTTTCTGATTTGTCGTTGTGTTTTTTGATTTGCCGTTGTGTTTTTTGATTTGCTGTTGTGTTTTTTGATTTGCCGTTGTGTTTTGCACTTCAGGGCCACGGTAGATAACCCATTAGCTAACGTTAGCATTCAGCCACTGATTACATTCAGTGTGTTTCACTTCCAGGCTTAAATAAATGTGTACAATATGTGTGCTGATATTTTAGGATTAGGATTAGGATTAATTGCTTCCCTGTCGGATTGTGTAACACTATCAAACAGTAGGCTAATGTTAGCAAGGAAGTGGTTGAACGCTCACATTAGCTAACGTGTAATGGAAGCTAATGGGTTAGCAAATATGATGTTTTACCTTGAAATATGGCCCAGTGTCCCTCCAGATTGTCATTATCCAGTGACTTTTCAGTTGCTGATTAATCAAGAAGCCGTTAAATTACAACAATTTGTCAGATTCCCGTCGTTGATAGGACTTCAACGGCTATCTGGAACACAGCAGCAGGCCTACAATATTTGAGCTTCTGAGCATGATGTCAGAGGAAGATTGCCGTCTTGTCAATACGGTCTATTTGGGTCTTTTTTTTAACTATGCTGAGAAGATGATCTATAAATCTGATCATGTAAAAATGTATTAAAAAAATAAAAAAATTAAAGTGTAACAACTTCCTGAAATCTCAGCTGTTATCTTGGCAACCTCATGGTGATGGTACGGTAATTTTGCACAATTGAAAACAATGTAATTATTATGAATTATGAATATTACATTCCATTTCTGCCAATAGATGCACCTAAACCATCTGTAAAACTGCTGATAACCATTAGAGAGAAGGATCTGTTGCCTTTAGAAAGTCTTTATCACATTAGTGAAGATGATGTGTAGCTATTAGTTCTAGTATTGCCCAGAGTAGCCCAGTTGCTCCTTTGGGATAACAACAGTTCACATTATTTTGATGCAGACTGGCCTCAGTGACTCACCGTGCTGCGCCTCCTTCTGCTCCAGCTCCTGCCTGAGCTGCTGCTGCTGCTCCTTCATCCTGGCCAGCTCCTGGCTGCTCCCCGAGCTGAGGCTGTGTAGCCTCTTGGCCAGAGCCTCCAGCCGGTCCCGCTCCAGGTATACCACCTTCATCTCGGCCTTCAGCTCCTTGGCACTGCTGAAGTCATTACCTGCACCGGTGCGCCACAGGAGGACATTAAGCTTACACCGCCCATTAATGAGCACCTCGATCATTAATAGCGTAATTACGTGTGGCTAATGGTGGCCGATTTGGTTTAATGAGATAAATAAGAGACGTGAAATGTAGGAAGGGTTGCATCGGGGTGTGGTTACCTGAGATGGCTGCCAGCTTGGCTTCATGCAGTGCCAAAAGCTGAGTTTCAGTCTCGCTGACTTTCCTCCTCAGGCTGCTGCCCAGCCTCTGACTCATGACCACCTGGGGAAAAGGAGGAAAAGGAGAAGCGGAGGAGAGAGAGGGGGGGGAGGGTGGTAACTAACAAAACCTTTGCAGACACATGGATCCCACAGGATGCATAGCTCATTTCCAATTCCACTTTCATTTTCTTTTTGACACTCATTCTTACAGGACCTTACAGATTAATTTCCGTCCTCCTGTGTTCGCCCTGCTTTGAATACACCGCAGAGCATCAACGCTGATGTGTTACCTTGTCTATAACCTTTAGAAAGAAAGAGAGTGCGACTCCTTTCATGTGGACGGACAGGGAAATGTGAAATCTCCATAAAAGATGCCATTAGAATGTCAGAGAGGAAAAAAGGCCCTGAATGTCAGTGGCCTGACGGTGATGCAGCACCTCAGCTCTGCCGTACTCACGGCGGAGCTGATGGCTTCAGATACAGCCTGTCTGGCCCGCATCTGCCCTCACCCTGCCCTTTAAACCTCTGTTCTTTCCAATGTTTTCACTTTGAGTTATAGCCAGATACAATTCCCACGATGCACTTCCGTCTTTTGAGGAACAGTTTTCACCACCCAAAAGGGATGTGCAGCCGGATTTTCTGATGCATTTTTCTTCATGAATCTGACACAGTTTTGTGCAACACTTTGAAAGGGCTGTCAAATAGGTTGGTATTTCTGAGGCAGAACTTCTCCAGGGAGTTCTTCTTCCAAAAGAAATATAGGAAACTGTTTCTTTTTTTTCAAACAGGCTTGCATAATTTTATTTCACGCATTACATGAGCTGGAAACGGCTCTGGAGTGCCTTTTAAACTGCAGAATTTCAGACATCGGTGATTTAATTTCAAACCATCGGGCCGTTTGACAATTTTGAAAAGTCAATAGAGTAAAGTGAAAGTTACTCTCATGCCAGTAATCATTTTGTCACAGCGGGTGTGCCATTTTCCAGCTGCTGGAGGTGTCACGTGGGAATAAAACTTTTCATTTCACCTTAACAATGGACAATCTTGTGATTGTGCTTAAAGTGCCTCTCTGTGGAAAGTCTATACGTCCCTTTGAGGTGCAGCTTCAGAATCAACCAACCATTTGATGACGGGGTTCTAAAGGACACAGAAACACTAAAGTGGTCTTTTCCGATCCCTCCTCTCCCCTGCTGATTCTCTCTCTGCCTCTATCCACAAACCACCGCTTCTTACAGATTTCTGCTGCTTCTGGCTTTATCTCGCTGCACACATCCGTGTATCGAGATCAGTGGGAGGGAAAAAGCAAACCCCTGAGAGGCAAGGGGGAAACTCCAGAGACACAGTGCACACAAAGGGAAGCATGCAAAGCCTTTCACACACAGGAATACACCATCGACACTGCGAGAAAACCCACCAAAGTCATTGTTGCTCAACAGATATTTCACCTAGGACACAAACAACTGAATTTCACGGCCCACATCCTGTAAAATATCAACTCCTACAAATAAATCACTAACCAAAGTTGGTGAAAAATCAGATGATTGTATTTTTTATGGAGGTCTTTCAGGGTGGATTTTTTTTAAATGACATCTCGTACATGAATCAGCTTAGACTTTGGAGACCTCACATCTTTGTCAAATAGAAATAAGCACATGGATACAGACAGTGACTTTTAGCATGTATATTTAACACACAGGAGCTGTCTCGCAGTCCCTACTTTCTACTTTTCTACTCCCTACTCATCAGATCTTCATGCACATCCAGTCACTGTTGGCATTCTGCGGGGAGGCTGAGCTGAAAAGGACTAAATCAGGTCAGAGGAGCGGTGACTTACTTTAGCAGTAGCCTCCTTGATGGACAGGTTCAGTGCCTTCTCCTGCTCCTGAAGTCTGCAGAAAGAAAGAGGAAAATGTTACAGTGCAGAACAAAAAGTAATTTCTTCTTGAAGTGAAATCATCAGATGTCAATGAGAGCATGGGATGAAGTCTGACTGTGCTCATATAGCTGCTGAGTGATGAATCAACTATCAAGAGGGTTACTGAATTTATTTATTTATAACTTTTATGAAGGGGAGTCCTCAAAGGTTTTGTCCAATGAATAAGAGCAAAAGAGAAGCAACTGATTCACTAATAAGTTGACATCTTTACATCCACAGTGGACAAACTTCAAGCAAAGACTTGAAATAGACATCCACATCAGAAAGTTAACATGCTTTCTAGTAGGATGTGAAAGTTGATTTATACTGATATTGTGTGAAAATATGAGAGCCAAGGGCCTGTATATCTGAGGTATTGTGCTTCACATCTTTAGCTATTTGTGCTATATTGATTAACAAAATGATTACATCAACATTATCTGATGATCCACTAATTGAATGAAGGAATAGTTTAATATTTGGGGAACACTCTTTGTGGCTGAGAGATGAAAAGATCAGTACCACTCTCGCTGACTGATTTATGTGAAGCTCAAGCCAGCAGTCAGTTAGCTTAGCTTAGCATAAAGACTGAAAACAGCTAGCCGGACACTGTTCAAAGGTTACACAATATGTCTACACAGGCACCTCCAAAGCTCACTGATCAACATGTTACATCTTCTTCCTTTAATCCAGACATAATTGAAGTGTAAAAATGACAGTCTGGGGTTTAATGGGGGTTGTGTGCCTGACTGTTTCTTGGCTGGAGGCAGTGACTTTCTACCTGCTGCAGACAGTAAACGAGCTCACTTCCCAATATGTTGAAGTGTTCCTCCCTGTAGTGCTATTGTTTGCTGTGAGTTGCTGAGTTTTGGAGATGTGTGCAATAAAGATGTCTGATTTCTCTCGAATATAAAGGGTGACACTCGGCATGTTGTATTAAAAGCGCCAATAAATACATTTGAAATATTCCACAGCAACTCGTCTTTTCAGAAATCACGACCTGGTTGCTCATGATAATCCACACACCTTGTTGGGAGTAGTTTCATGTAGGAACTATTTCCTTTCTGTATCACAGCGCAGAGGGAAGCATCCATTTACCTTTTGACAAGCTAGCTAACTAAGCTAACTACAGTCGCTAACGTTACAGCTCAGCCGAGGAGGATGACATTTATGTTTATGTGCTGCGCTGTCACGAGCACGAGCCTCTCATTCGTGAGTAGATGCACAGTTCCCTCTGTCCAGCAACAACGTCCGTGGATTATCTTGAGTTACCAATTTCTGGAAACGGACTGTTGCTGTTCAGTTTTTTAAATGTATTCTTAGGCGTTTTAAGAACCACGAGCTGAGTGCCACATAGTTCCATTATATTCGAGAGAAGGCAGACATCTCTACAACCGATATCTCCAAAACTCAGCAACTCACAGCAAAAAAAAAAACCTAGATGGACAATTAGAACTGCAGGAAAGAGGAGAAATATGTATTTTTGATTTGGGGGTGAATTGCCCCTTTAAGATAATAACCTTGCCTGTCACTTTTAATTTGTAAATGCACAAATCGAACAAAGAGATGAGATACAACTGGTCCCAAAAGCTCTTTTAAAAATGACCAAGCTGTTGTATGCAATCTTGAAATCAGGTGGGTAAAAAGCTGCCGAGCTCAAAACTAGACTGAGAGATGGTTTGTTTGTAAGTCAACATGGTTGGATTGTTTTATTGCTCTTACACTGATGGCATGGATAGATGTTCGGATATCAAGGGTGAACGTCACATCAGTAATGTCATTAGTGTGCACGTATGCAAGCAGGACAAACCATTAACTTCGCATTATTTGGTGACAGAGATATGAATCAATTAGCAGATTGGAAAAAAGGAGCATACAATCCATTATCTACAGCACAGTCACCTTGAGATAGTCCTAAACGCCTCATATTCCAAAAATCAGTATGCCCTTTTCAGGATGAATCAGAGTAAAACGCTGTCAGTGTTATAGCATCTTTTTTCTCAGGGATGCAGCTTCTCTGGGCAGCTTCCTTTAATCCAGTTGAATTTGAGAAAGAAATGTCCTGTGTTGTTTGGAAAAGGGAGCCGCAACACAATGACCCGGAGATGTGAGCCGGAATATCCAATCTGAGGTTGCAATTTCAATCAGCGGCGGGTATAAATGCGTTCCGGTCAGGGTGAGAATATGTCAGATATCAAATTACGGCGGTGACGGTGGGTCACGCCACCGAGGAGGCGATAAGTACAATTTACATGTCTTCCTAACGAGTGGCAGGACAGAGAGGCTTTCCGCAGGGCTCCCTCGTAAGCCATTAACTTCAGAGGATATGATGCAAAGTAATCATTTGCATCTGAGAAAAAAAACCCATTAAAATTCAAAGCAGGTTCAAGCAGGTGTGAGAGAAGAGGATTGAGGGCACAAGGGATGCGTGGAATAATGAAAAAGTAGCAGTGGCTGCTCGATAACTCCTCTCCGAACCTGAAAATAAATAAATCACTCCTCATAAAGTCTCATGATTGCATTACATTCATTTGGCAGGTGCTTTTGTTGACTGTGGCTTTACAATAAAGAGCTTCAACCTTCAGGTACGAGAGCTAAATGCCATCAAAAACATCCAAAAGAGAGCGCAACCTCAGCCGCTTTTAGGTGAGACGTCAGTTAGGTTGAAACATAGCGATGTGATTTTGGCCTTGTTGTACTTTTTTGGTACAAGATAAGGTGATCCAGCTGATTTTCTCAAAATGCCACTTTGTTTGTGAGAGGATGATTGAGAGCGGGAGGCAGAGAATAAGTGAAACAGAGGATCTGCACTGACACATCCACTTCCAAACAAGCTCATTTATTGATAAGAAAATACTTGACTTGATGCAGGGAGGATATTCTAGCACTGATCACTGCTGTAGCGTCACTGCAGCTCACAGCTCTCTAGCGACCCCACCTGGTGGCTGAAAGTACTGCAGGAACTGTGACAATGATCCACAGTCCGCAGTTTTGTCTATTGTCAACTGCAACTTACAAAAAAGTGTCAAAATATCACCTGCCACTTTAATAAATGAACAGAAAAACAGAGGCTCCACAGTAACTGTACTGCTCACTACAAACAAAACAGTTTTTTAGTCTTTGTCCAGTTATACAAGACATCTGATGCTTCATATTCTATTTTTTTCAGCCAGCATAAGAACGATTACAGAATCTCAGATTTTGTTTTCTCTTGATGTTTGTTTTCTGTTCGGAAAGAAAAAACCTCACTTGCCCCATGGAGCTTCCGTAAAAGATATACAAATGTTTTGATATTTTTTACATTATGGTAATATAAAAGGGAAGTTCTCTAATTCTTTCTAATCTTTCATGTGGAATTTATGTAAAATCAGGTATTTAAAGTCCTCTGGAGTTCTGATGAAAGCTGCAACAGATGAGCTTCTTTCGAAAAAAAGGTGGACTTAGTGTGTGTTACCTGTCTCATGAATGTGTGTCCTCCAGAGTACAATAAAATCTCCCTCTAAATTCAAGTTTAAAAACTTTGGGCTGCTCTTCAACATTATGCAGTTTTTAGAGATGAGAGCCACACTCCTGCAGTCAGAATTCAAAATTCAACATTCATATCACCTCTGAGTAAAGGCGATGTACGTGATGGCTCAGTCAGCAAGTTATTTTAAAGGTTCAGACTCAGCCAATCAAAGTTTGACTCCAGAGAAGGACATCATAAAAAGGTGTAAGATGCAAATGTTTAAAGTGTGGAAATGTTTCTTCACAGAACACTCCGAGGTGTAATTTCACATTTGCATTTTCCATATAAATTTTGCAATTTTTTTTAACTATGTTGGACTATGTAGAGCAAAAAAACATACACCTCCTGGAGAGCAGCAACAAATCCACAGGTCTGCACCGAACGCTTTAGTTTTTTTTACCTGGATTTGACTCTCTTTATGCACTAAAAATGACAGCAGCACATTATCTTAGTTTGGGTCCTGTGCTTGTTAATTAAGCTTTTTATCATTGAGCCTGATATCTGATTAATAGTGAGATTAGAAGAATAATCTAAATCTGAAAATGTCTCACACAATCATTCTAATGGGAATAAAGGGTTTTTCTGAAGTACCTTTGAAAGGAAAAACTTCAGTATGAGCCTTTATATCTGTCTTCAGAGAAAATGTGTAACCACTTAGCATGCACGTGCAAGTCAACAACAGCCTTTCAACAGTTTTTCAGATTGTAATAAGGATTAATATGTACGTGACGCTGACCTGAGCGTGGAGGGTGGAGGAGAGACGGAGATCTGCCTGCGGTTCTCAGAGGTGACCAGGTCCTGCAGGGTTCGGCTCATGTCGCGGAGCTGGGCCACGGTGCAGCTCTTCAGCATGGAGCCCTCCAGCTCCTCGGCCTCCAGCTGCTGCTCCTCCTGCTGGATCTGCTGCTCCAGGCGCCGACTGCGGCCCTTCAGCTCCGTCAGCCTCTGCTGCAGCTCGGCTATCTCCTCCTGCAAAGGGTTTCATGGGGTTTTATTACTATTTGTCAATTGTAGTTTTGTTCTGCTCTCTTTGTATTTAACGTTGTTCTCAGACTGGTGAAATAGTGACACTTTATCCAAATAAGAACGCAACTTGAAAAAGAACCAAGTTTCACTAATTTGGTATTAACGTTGACATATTTTAATATTAAGCCGATGTAAATTAAATATGGTCAGGGATGCGCAAGTGACACACGGTGCCACAAATGATCTAAAAGACTCAATGTGAGGCAAGTTTACCTCCACCAGCCGTTTCTCTTGGATCAGGCGATCTCTTCGATGCAGCGAGTCGCATCTCTCCGCTGCATCCGGCTCCACACTGTCCCTGACAACCAGTCACAAAACAGACAGAGACGCACCGTCACTACAAAAGATTTAACATTTTAAATCGTGACTTACTTCCTTTTTCATAAAAGCTTTTTTAAACTTTTGGTTTCTTTCAGGGGCAGTTAAAGTGAGTGGGCATGTGAAATACATGTGTGCACTGTGTACTGAGACCTTACTCTTTGGCAGCAAGTGTTTTTTAGTTTTTTATCGTTTTAAAAAGTGACACTCTGGAGTATGATGTAAGTGTGGAAAACAGCTACACATCGACACATTGCTACATGAGCTTTATGATTCCCTCTGGAGAGAGGGAGGCCCCACCTGATTTCCTTCCTGCTATAAGAGCTATTTTTGACATCGCTCCCTAACCGCTCTGTTGAGCAACATCGAGTATGATCAAGATCACAGGACAAGGCAGTAATGTTTCAGATTAAGGTCACTGTAGTAAACGTTAGTAAGTAGGTGATAAGGCCCTTAAAAGTCCTGAGCAGATTATTATTAACAACATTTTGACTGTCCAAGTGTTAATTGCTGAAGAACATTAATAAAAGACCCATGAGGCTCTTATGATTGTTTATAATAACATTTCAAACCCATTTATTTGGTTTGGTAACATTCAGATGAAGTTTCATACTCAGCAAAACATTTCTGGAGCTTCACAGTCTAAAAGTGTTGCAGCTTTCTCCTCAACGACTGAGGTAAACACACACAGTTGATTTGAAAAGACTTTATTTACACCCGTTTAAAAGCCAAAATCTGAGAAATGTTTTGAGGACTACGAAACTTCACCCAACTTTCCATCAGTATGAGGATGATTAGATAATTACTACATATTTATTTTTGGATCAACTTTTCCTTTCGGTTTTGTTAAGTGCTTATACATTTCATGTCACATGATAATATGTAATAATATTAATTAATTAATAATTAACACTTACATAGTCGTATTAATATATATAATAATGTTAATATGCATCTTCTTAAGGGCCTTATCTCATCTGAACTAACACTTGATAAAAGGATCTTAATATAAAGCGTTACTGACAAAGCTTGTAAACTTAATTTCACCACATGCAGCTGTGAAAATGCAAATTTTAACCAGGAGCTGAACATCCTGTTGGCTTCAATACTGCAAACACAGTAAGACTCTGCTGTTGTTAATCACCATGTAATAGTACCAGGTTGTTAATTAAATGTTGTCATTGAAACAGAAACTGTGAAGTGTTTTCTTGAATCCAACCACATTTATAAACATGTGATTCCTTAATATGTCAGTAAGGAGAAACATTATACTTCAGTGTCAAATACTATAATGTTAATTTTGATATTATCATCATCAATCTCATAAAATAGCATGACAGTGTGTGCTGTGTTTATCACTGTTGCCCCCGATGTGTGACTGACCTGCACTGGCCACAGTCGGCCCTCTGGAGGGCGCTGTGCACCACCTGTGTGAGCCGCTCCAGGAACAGAGCCACGCTGGGCTGCCTGGAGGGTAAACCCAGCTTCAGAGCGCCTCGCTCCCTGCACAGCTCCTCCAGCTTCTTACCAAAACGCTCCGCTGAAACACACACACACATAAATACACACATAATATGTGATGAAAAGTTTGGATTCAAGTCAGAAAGTCAGTGTAGAAGCAATCTAATCAGCTGTCTCCGTTCTTGTTTACTGTATTTCATGGAAAGTCGGTGTTAAGTTTTTCAGGAATCCTACAGACAAACAAAAAACTCAAAGTCAACAGGGGTTTGTGATGCACGATATCAGGCAGGCAAACAGAAAAACCTGACAAGACGTACTGACCTAAATAATCACGCCACTTAAATAGATCAAGGTCTACAGGACAGAGCGAGCAGATGTTGGTGATTATTTCTGTCACATGGTCCGTGAAATAGGTCAGAATACAGTCCTTCATTGAAAATAAACTTTTCTCAGAAGAGATAGAAAAAGTAATCAGGTCAAACAGGGTCTTCCATGAATGCAGTTTTTATCTGGAGGCAGGTTCGAAATAAAGTCCAAATTAAATTTGTTAGGTTTGAGGACTGGCTGGTTGTCTCCCATGGAGTCTGCATGCGTGTAACATCTATGAGAAAACATGAATTAGTGTTCCCAAAGTCCCCGAGCCAGGAAAACTGTGTCAAACTAATCCTGAAATCAAGAGAACAAAGGTACCTTTTACCTTTTTACTAGTATTCCAATAAGAAACCCTATATGTGTGGGCCACATTGTTAAATATAAAACTTTTAAATTAATCACTGTGGATTTTCAGTAAAAGTCAGTAAACTCTCCAGTAAGTTCAATGTGAAATATGTGTCAGAGTCACTAGACAACAAGGCATTTATTCAGCTCTAATGGAAGTGCGTCCTCCTGCCCTCACATGCTGTATCAGATATGTCAGTATGACCTACAACTAATTCAGTTAGCAAGAAATCTAATAAGACAACTGGGCAACTTTCCATACCTGACCGCATCTAGAGTACAAACTGTGAACATCTGAACATGTCGATGAAACTGTCCTCTTTCCAATATACTACATTAAAAAACAACGTCATTGAGCAGGAAAATAGTAAAAGCTATTTAATCAAAGAAATTTGATTTGTAAATGATTACGTGTCAAATGTACAGAAAGTTCCTGGTTGGCTCTCTACAGTCCACCCACACCTGCAGTGTCCGGTCGACAGGAGCTGAAATGACCCAGCTATTAAATCAACTTATGTTCACCTGCGTCATAGTCGTCATCCAAAATGGCTTTCTGCTGGAGTCTCTGCAGCTTCAACATCATGGACTCGATCTGAGAGGGAGACACATTTGAAGACAGGACGGATTACACAACAGTACTGAGGCCAGTGCTCTTTAAATATGTGTGGGTGCAATGACCACGAAGTCAAAGTGACACTGGGTCAGCAGGTTGAGGACTGGCTGTGAAGTTAAAAAACTCATCATCATCACTAAGTTTTCCTGGGTCTTATCGGGGAAGACGAAATGTTTTGAAAGTAATTTCTCACTTTATTATCGTCCTGCTTTGGAAAACTAGAATAACTTTGAGAGACATTTCTTCAATCTGGTGAAATTCTTAGTTTTCTCCTCTTCAAGCCTGTAAAATTCAAATGAAACAACCTGAGATGTTAAAACTCACTCTTCACTTTGTGTTAACAGAAGACTGTGAGGAAGCGATTTGAATGTGATGTAAGTATGCCTGTAGCGTAGAGCTGCAAATAGACAGCAGGTAGAGCTACGTGTGTGTGTGTGTGTGTGTGCGTGTGCGTGTGTGTGAGGTTTGATGCTCATTAAGCTATATGTTTAGAAAGACATGCATGCTTGGTTTCGAAAGAAAGACATTTGAGCAATTTGCTTTCTCACTGCGAGTTAGGTGAAAAGATCAAAACCTCATGTCTGTGTGCTGAAGGTATAGGGAGCTAAAGCCAGACAAAGACTAGCAGCAGTTTTTAAGGATTAAACAAAAAATAAATAATGTGTTTATTAACACATCCTGATGTGTTCTGACCTAGGAAATGACTTACACTCAGCAGGCCTAAAGGCGACTGCGACTACAGCCCTATATCTCATGCCCACTGACCTTAGTGTGAGTGCGGTTATTCTGGAGGCAGTCCTGCAGCACGCCCTCGTACTTCTTCACCAGGTTGTCCCAGCCCTGGTCGGAGGCAGGCGTGGCGCTGTCATAGCCGGAGGTGACAGACGAGGCGGAGGCGGTGTCTGAGTCCACAGACAGCGAGGAGGTGATCTCTATGTCCACGGAGTCACAGTCGGGCAGGTCGGACGTAACCTCCCTTCCACCCCACGGACATTCTCGCCAAAACCTCCCGTCTGATGCCAGCTCCTCTCTGTCTGCATGGCTTCCTGGGGCAGAGGAGGGCAGTGACTGGACAGGAGCTGACTGCTTTGAGACGTGCTCAAAGGACAGGGTTGCTGGTTTTGTTCGGGGTGAATTAGGTGCTTTAGTCGACTGACTTAGTGGTTCTGGTTCTCTGGATGGCGTGGCAGTGGAATTGAGGGACTTTTGGATGAAACTGAAGCTGGAGTTGAAGGAGTCCTGTGGTGAGGCCTGAAGGCCCGAGTTTGGGCTCAAGCTGAGTTCATTCTGTGGCAGAGAGGACGGACTCTGAGGGCTGGACGTACCATTAACGGCACTGCAGTCCACAGGGGAAAGAGGACGGGTGAGAGAGCAGAGGAGACTCTTACTCTTCCAGGAGCTACATGTGAGTTTATCAGGCTGTCGCTGATTCATTAAGGACCCTCTGACAGCAGGCGTTAGACTCATCCTCTGAGCACTGGTTGCTTCAGTGGTGTCAGTGTGACGTCCAGATTTTCCATTCCTAACGCAAGTGGTCCTCCCTTCCTCCTCCTCCTCCTCCTCCTCCTCCTGCCCATGGGCAGTGCTCTGTAGTCTGGACTGCTCTCCTCTCATGTACCCTGGTCTTCGGTGGAGCCTCTTACGACCGGAGCTGCCAGCTGTCCCTGATGCTCTGCCACCTGTCGATGCAGAGATTAACCATTAAGCAGGACAACACGGTCATGAGGAAGATAAGGAGTGAGCTCATGGGATTAACTGCAATCGTGAGGTACATCAGGAAAATATGACGCAGAATGTGCCATTTACACAAGAATGTAACACATCACGTTGTTATCAATCCAAAAGCAAAATGACTTTCTTACAGTCCCTTAACTCTGGCATGGCTAACTGAGTGAAAAACAACTGGGGGCAGCTGTGTGACATTTCCCAGGGTTCTGCTCCAGCTGTTGGGAAATACCAAAGCCATACAGTCATTTTGAGTTAAGACACGCCTCCCAGTGGAAGAGGGGGAGACATGAACAGTATTTGAATGTGTTCACCTTTAAGAACACAGACATGTTAGCCTGATCCAGAGGTTCTCAGACTTTGGGGGCGTACAGGCACTGCAGCGGGTAAAGATGAATGATTCTGATTCATGTTGGAACAAAACACAAACAAAACCGCTCGAGTGAGGCTGACGATTGAAGCTAGAAATATGAATGTATAAGACATTTCACAAGGCACTGACAACATTGTGGGGAAGCCTTTTGAATTGTGTCTTTGCACTGCAGAAATTATCTAAAAAGTTGGACCAAAACACTCAGCTAATGTTCTTAATAGTCCCTAATTTTCCTCATTACATTGCGGACAGACATGGCCAAGCCAAATATCAGTGTAAGTGGAGTGAGATGATAAAGGCCAGTGTGTGCTGGGAGCTGGGCACCTGCTGCAGCTTCATGTGATTAATACATATAATGTGTAGGATTCAGAGAAGGAGACAGGCGGACATGTTGGGAATCAACAGCCCCTTTGTGTACAGCTGTGCAGCTCTCTCTCTCTCTCTCTCTCGCTGCCTCTCAGTTTTCTCTTCCCACACACACGCACACACACACTCAAGACACACAGAGACACACTACTGACACACAGACTTTTGTGCTGAAAACAGAGGGAGCATTCATGCTCTTGTCATCGAAAAACCCTGCGACGCTCTTTAGAAAGAGTTTAACAGCACATCTGTCACATCTGTACCTCGTAAGGACATCACATTGTATGAATACCAAAATCACAATTGAATTTAATTGTATGTTAAGGCGGCATATTTATATAAATCCGTGTCTGTAAGTCAAGACAGGAATGCATCCACAGAACAAACCGTGACCGCTACAAAGCGACCACGGCTCCCTGCTCAACCCTCCATGACCTCCGGTGATGTCACTCCCAAACCATCCCGCCTGACAGGGGAGGAAGAGACACCACTTAAGGGACGAGTTGGGACATTAGACTGATGGGAGGGCTGGATTTGTAGTGAGAGTAACATGGGGCGTTCCCATTGTACCCAGTCTGTGTATGAGCAGAGGATGGTCGTCAATGTGAGCCCTCTGTCCACTGGGACCACCTCACCAAAGCTCACCTTACACACAGCTCCATTAGCGTCTCTTTGCAGACGTGGCCACTGTTCCGTAGCCAATTTAAGAAACCCAACACTCACCGTAGGCAGCAAACACGACCGCACACCGCCCTCCATCTGGTGTGGTCGAGGTATAACACAGAGCCCACTCCAGAGAGTCAAAGAGCTCAGGAGCTGAAAGAGGAAGGGCCCGCTGATAGAAAGTGTTACTGTATACTCGCCGTGCTTCAGTTACACAAAGACGGCTCTTCCCAGTAAAGGGGAAGGAAATGCCTCAGGGCCCTTTGTGTGTGTGTGTGTGTGTGTGTGTGTGTGTGTGTGTGTGTCTGTGTGTGTCTGTGTGTGTCGGGGGGCATCTACATCTCGGCCGAAGCCCTTCAGAGAGGTATGTCATTTGCTGCTTCCTGCCAGGCTTTGTGCAGAAATAGTCTGCCAGGAATTCCGGTTAGTGACAGCAAATAAGCAAAGGGAGACCTGAAGCGTTCCCGCTCAAACAACAGCAGCTTTCTCACTGACAACTTGTTGCTCACGTTTAAAAAAAAAAAAACTCTGCACAATGTCAGAGAAGAGTCTCAGACAGATTATTTACCTTTGGAGTTTAAAGAGGCCATCCTCAGAGCCCTTAGGTTAAACACCGCATCCCATTGGTTGCTGAAAGTGCTAAAGAGCCAAAGAGCGGAGGAATGTGGAGGATCTCATAAAAACACAAACGTTTGAGGAACAAGCTCAGCACTCTCTCTCACACACACACACACACACACACACACATACATCAGCAGATCTGCACGTCAGCAACCTCCTGAGAAGCAGCACCGACCAGCAGATGTGCAACACTTCATGACAGCAACAGCAAGAGGGAAGTGAAAGTCAGCGATGAGTCTTTAAAAAGTGGTGACACATGGTGACAGTCTATCTATCTATCTATCTATCTATCTATCTATCTATCTATCTATTTATTTAGCATCAATCTGAATTGAATCTCTGCTCGTGAGAGAGAGTCTTATGAGAAAACAGCTCCACACTTCCTGTGCGGTCACAGGAGGATCATAAACCAGCTGAATATGGTTCAGCTGAGAGGAGTGAAGACAGAGGTGAGAAACTGACATTGTGAAAAGGAACAGGCCACAAAAATCTCCAAATGATGAGATGGCCTGCTCAGTACTGTCCCTGGGCTAGCTGGTTAGCATGCTAACTTTAGTCGGTATCTCTGCAATGCAATCAATAAATGTATCAAGATCAAAACTGTTATTTGTTGAGAGTTTTAGTTCATACATATTGCACCTTTAAGATGTCAACAATGTGAACAAACGTCCACATTGTTGACATCTTAAAGGTGCAATATGTATGAATGCTTCAGGTCGGTCATATCTGTCAGATACTGAACAGTCGCACGCATTCAGTTAGAGCTGCAACAAGCAATCGATTGGCAACTTTTAAATCAATATTTAAATTTGGATAATCAATAAATCAGTCTGAATCAGTCCAAATTATCTTATTGCAGCTTCCTAAATGTGAATATTCTTCTTCTTTTCTCCCCTCCGCTATGACAGTTTAATTAATATCTTTAGGTTGTGGACAAACACAAGACATTTGAGGTAGTCACAATCGGCATTTTTTCACCATTTCTGACATTTCACGACCAAACAGCCAACGGATTCGTCACGAAAATAATCAACAGATTCATCTGCTATGAAAATACAGGTTAGTTGCAGTGGTCATGTTATCTGACAGACGTTTTATGGAGAAAGTTGGGTGTCACGACACACCTGCAGTTGTAATTGTTTGATAGGATTGGCCTGTTTGTTCCACCAAAACAAAATAAAAGTCCCACAGCTCTTTATTTTTGGACAAGCTAAGGTAGTGACCTGATTATAGACGGTTTAAATGAACCCAGATTATTTAAAGCATCCTGTCAGAAACAAAAACATGTCAGGGAGGGGCCTGTCTGCAAGATATGCCAGTGAGTTATGCAGGATAGATAATGTACAAGGGAGTGTCCTCATATGTCTACACGTTCAGAGGAATAACAATATTCCAGAAGTATTTAGTCACTTGCAACTCATCACCTATCATCACACATGGTGGGGAGCTTTGACCTCTCTGACCTGAATGATGTGAAGACAGTTCACACAAGAGTGGCTGTCCACAGATCCTCCTCTTCTGGGCATCACAGTGCAAAAGCAGCAGGTTGACTCGCAGGTATTGTTGAGGATGAGTTGGACCAGTATTTTCACACCTGGACACTCTGCTTGTGTTTGTTTACTTCACTTTATTCCCCTCACCTCTTCTTTTCTTGTATATGATTTTAAAATAATGTGAAGCTCCTGATCAGAATTTAATAAAACGGCCTCTGTGATCAGTATTCTGGTGTTTCATGCACAAGAGTACACTTTGGTAAATGTGAGGAAGAGTTACATAAAAAGGTGTATATATATATTTTATTTACCTTCCATGACTTCGCAGTGGTGCAGCAGAGAGTTGTTGTGGCATCCGAGTCCCATCAGTCCAGCGAACATCTTCCCATTAACAACAAGCTGTTCGTGGCCCACAAGTCTAAACAGAGTCAGAGTGAGATTCCGGCTCGGCGTGGACTCACATCGACCATGTTCCAGGAGAAGTGGAGCCAGGCAGCGGGGCTGATCTCATTTCCGTTGTGGAAAAGTGAGCCCGGGCTGTTATTTTCTCCCCTCGCCTCGGACTAACGTGAGAAACCGGCTTTTTACACTAGCTCCTTTGTCCATAATAAACATTTCCCGACGCAAGTATTGATGCCTGATGTGATCCGGATCCTTACGTTTCTCCTCTGCGGCAAACAAGTGGCTCCAGCTGCGCATGAAGAGGCGGTCTGGAGGGCAGAGATCTTCATGTCATGCTGCCGGCGGGGAAGAAATGGAAGAGACAAACAAACCTCGGATGGTGTGCTGTGATGGCAGAAGTGATAGCCGGGTTAAGTGTGTGTCATCGATCAGTCGATCAGCGGTCCGTTATCCGCTGCGCCCTTGCGTCGTGCGTCGCGCTGGAGCAACGTGAGCAGCTCGCAGCTCCTACGTGTTCAGGAATTTGACTCCAGACTCGCTCAGACCTCCTCAGACCGTCAGCAGGCAGCCTGCGACTACTGCAGCAGGCACATCACAGCTCCAGCTCCGTCTGTCTGCACAAGTGCTTTATATCAGGAACATTACCGTGGAGGAAAAGTGGAATATGAAGAAAACATGTTGCATTACACCTAAGACTCTGTTAAAGTCACATAAACTATATCACAAGTTCAAATACACTTACATCTAATGCACTAATGACTACTTTATTATCATTGTTTGAGTATTATTGGATTTTTTTTAAGTGTAATATAGGACTGGGAAATAAATCGATATTATATTGTTACCCCTCCTCTCAAATACCCAGTCTCCTCTGATTGGTCAGCTCACACATGCCTGCGCCAGCACCGCCATCAACGACAGAGCAGCTGTGCTAAATCAAGTTTCATCTGCCAAACTAGCAGCTGGGTGATGAAATATGCAAATGTGTGACATGATGATCAAGGCTGCATTACAGTAAAGGGATGTCATTTTCAGAACTCTCCAGACTGTTCTACTTGTTCTAATACTTGTCTTTACCCACTTAATCATTATACCTACATTACAGAGGATTATTTATCATGTGTTCATATTTTGTAAAAGTACCAGTAGTCATGCCTTAATTATTGTTGTACTATCCATATCGAGGTATTTGTTATCGAGTTCAGTTTGTCGTCCATTCTCGGCATTAATGAAGTGCTTTTCAGCAGATTTCTAAATATGGATATATTTATTGTTTCGCAACCTTATTTTGAATGTATAATTTCTGCCACTAGGGGGCACTATATCAAAACAAAACTTGAGATATCTAGTGTTTTGTGGAAAGAGTCGCTGCTCAGCTAAATGCCGACTACAGACAGATCTGAGGACTAAACAGTCACATGTGATTCTGCTCTGATCCTCTGGTTCGATTCCCCTGGTCTGCATGTTGAAGTGTCCTTGGGCAAGATGTTGAACCCCAAATCTGCTCCTGATGTGATGGACGGCACCTTGCATGGCAGCCACCGCCATCAGTGTATGAATTACTGTAAGTCCTTTTGGACGAAAAGTGTTTGCTAAACGCCCTAAATGTTAATGTATCAAGTTTTAAATTATCATATTTAGAAAAGAGAGCCAAATTAAAATTCCTTGTTGTTCTATTTGAATGTATCAAATATTGCTTGCCACTTGTTTGTTTTTTCTATCCAACACATCTAAAATCTCTCATTGGAAATTATCAGAAAATTTGAGGATTCAGAAAGTCGCGAAGAGGGGCTCTCTTGCCGTCAAATCATGGCAAAGACTCAAGGTTTCTAAGGGGGCTCATGGAACTCTTACGCGCTTTACAGAAAATGGATGAGTTGAATCCACAACCTGATGAGGCAGACTCAAAGTGACCACAGCCTCTGAAGATCAGCACATCAAGCTTAAATACCTCTGAGATAGAAAAGAAACTCTCCACCACAGATACAGAAGTCACTCAATAAAAGGAAGGAAATAAGGCCACGGGCTTGAAATAGGCTGAGAAATATCAGCATTTCACAATAGATGACTGGTATAAGTTCTTATAGAAGTATTCTGACAAGGCACCTCAGTCTTTCGGACCCTACGCTGTTGACGCTATAAGCTGGCAGCCTATCTAAGTGTTATTTTGGCCATTGAATATGTAGGTCAAATATTTGTTTGTGTGCAGAAAATGCATGTTAGTTATGCATATTTTACAAACCACCAACACATCCTGGTGTCAATACAAAAGTGCTCCTTTGTGTGATGCAGCGGGGGGAATGAATGAGAAGAGACCCCACATAGAGTCGAGTCTTTTAATCCTCCTTCCCACACATCCCAGTCGTCCTTTCATTCAGCTCGGCTGGCTGATGGACAAGAAGCAGCGATGAAGGGCCCATTTCAGCCGACACAACAGAGTGCAGCCTTCTCTTAGTTAGCTAGGCCACACTGTGGAGCGTAACAGAGCTGTGTGTCTGAGGGGATGACGTCCATTGACACGGATGTACTGTAGAGTGAGATCACCTGTTCAGTATTAAAGATTAGAGGCTCTTAATGTCTCTGCACACAACCCATGGCTCATGACACAACTCAGTGTTTCCTTAGGCTTGATCATTCACACCGACACAGGCATATTGCATGAATAAGAATAAAATGTATTGACTTTTATACTTTATAAATCATTAATTCCATCTGAACTTTTCGTCTATGTGTCTGCAGTGAGTGTGGTACCATGACTGTATTCCTCATCTGCTGTTCATAGAGAGCACTACCCTGCCTGCAACAGCAGATGTCAGGCTTCACACAGATTTATGTCTTCTGTTCACACATTGCTTTTGTTTAGTTACATATAAACTCAGATTAGTGTTGTGTTTTAACTTTTGTGCAAGTCATCTGGATAAACGATCTCCTCTGTGTTGTTCCTGCTGGTATGTGCATGTTGTGCATCAGCTGCACATATTTATAGGCTTAATTTGATTTCCAAATGTTCATGTTGGAGCTGCTTATCACTAATTGCTACAATTCAGTTGTTTTTACAACTCTATGTAGGTCACATTGTTGTCCTACACACACACACACACACACACACACACACACGATTTATGTATTTTGATTTTTGGCTATTTACGCTTTACAAACTTTACAGTGAAGTATAATACCAAATGTACATGTTCTTTGATTTGATTTCTTAATTCTTAACTTTGATTTTACTCCCTCAATAAAATTTCACAACCCCTTAAAAAAGGGTTACATTAAAAATCCAAAAAGAAGGAAAAAATACACTTATTTATGTGTAATCATTATTTGTAGGATTGTGTTTCATTACATCTTATTTCTACAAAATGCCTTGCAATTAGAAGAATTAGAAGTGACCTCACACTATCTTACCAGTAGTTCCGATTTGAACCAGTAATCTTGCAGTCCAGTGCATGGACATGAGCTCTATGCTCTCACCTCTTGGCCATGTGTATCTCAGTATGTGCGTATTAAAGCTGA
This sequence comes from Spondyliosoma cantharus, assembly GCA_900302685.1. Classification (NCBI taxonomy): domain Eukaryota; kingdom Metazoa; phylum Chordata; class Actinopteri; order Spariformes; family Sparidae; genus Spondyliosoma; species Spondyliosoma cantharus. The sequence goes on from OMLP01001809.1 coordinate 32,022, forward strand.
CTAAAAGTCATAATGCGTGAGTGTCTGCAAAGTTGACCATTGGATCATGAGTCATGTGCTTTACATACAGGAGTTGAAAAGGTGCCAAAAAATGTACAGAATCGAAAAATGATAATAATAAAGATTTGAATACATAGAGTGTGGATGCATTCACACTAATAACTTAGTGACAGGGACAAGATCTACTGTAGGTCGATCATATGTAATACTGATAATGGCCACCAGGTGGCAGACTTAAATTACATTCAAACTATTTCCCTCAGTCTAAAGAAAGGACATGACAGGATTAAAATAATAAATGAAATATTTATGGATTAATATAAACCATTACTGAACAAAATATGAAATGTTTATTTTTCTGCATTGCTGTTGCTGTTGCAAAGGCAACATGATCAGAGAACAGTTGATGCAGCCTGTGAAGTAGAATAGCTGCCGTCCAGGATAGAAAGTGAAAAACCTACACAGAGGCTGTCATGTTGTATTTGTTTGAATAATCAATTTACAAGTAACCATTTCTTTCAAACTCAAAACGCCTCTGTTGCCTAACACAGATCACACAGACGTCACTCTGTGGCCATCCATAAACACTGAAACCACTCTCACTGCTTCACCCATCCAAATGGCAATGATTGACACCATCAAATGATGACGAAACAGTCAGAGGATAACAGCTTTCTGCCAGGAATATGTCTCTGCGTACCGAAACATATTTTGAATGAACGTTGAGGTGAGGACTGTTTAAAGATGGTAGAATGAGGAGGCAAGGGGCTGGCTGTGTGTGTGCCAGCAGGCCTACCAGAGAATAGGCACGTACAGTGTACGAATGTCACGTTACTGCTGCACACAGAACACAGTGAGCGCAGGCAGCCAATGGTTCTACCTTAGATTATCTGTGTGTGATAGAGAGAGAGAGAGAGTGAGGGAAGGGCTGAGAGAGGAAAATAAAATAAACACATGCAGCACATTACCGAAACACATACCAAAGGTATATTTGGCACAGAACGTTTATTCATGCACAACAAGTGAAGTCATCAGATCCTTATCAAAGAAAATAAACATTGTCTATTATAAAGCTGTTTTTATTGGAATAATAACAACATAAAGCATGTTGCGAGACATTAAACATCTGTCAAACTGCATTGAAAACACAGATGATCATCCAACTGGAGCAAAAATAGAGCTGACAATGACACCATAGAGAACATAATGAAGAAATAAAAAAGCTGCAGGACTCAAACCACTCCTTCCTCAGGGTCGATGAGCGTGGTCCTACTGGAGAACACATCGGCCAACATGTGTTTGGGGATTTCTGAGCCGCGGACGCGCAGGGTGTAGCAGGCATCCTCCACTTTGCCCAGGCTCTGTCGCAGCGTGTGCAGCTTCTTGGACACCTCGTACGGGCCCGTGTTCCCGATGTAGGAGAAGCCGTCGTGGATCTGCCGCAGGAACTGGCTCAGCTGGAAGGGTGTGTCAATGTCCCCGTTGCCCACGCTGCTGATGCACATCCTCATCAGCTCTCCGGTCAGGTCGGCCACGCCGAGCAGGTAGTCTGCGGGAGTCACCTGGAAGGTCAAGACCTGAGCGCCTGGCGGCAGGGCTTCAACTGAGCCCTTGGGGAAAAAAAAAACAATCACACATCGATGTTGACAGACTTTATTTAAGAAGTTTTTCAGCACTTTTGGACAAATTAAACCCAGCAATGTTTATACACAGGCCAGATGGTGACAACAGTATTTACATTTTTATATTGTGTATCTAGTAGAAGCAAAGTCTCATTTCTTCCAAGCAATTTTCTTCACATCACAGGCACTCATCATTTTTTGAAAATTACAGACAGAGTGGATAAAATGACATAGTGCTTCGAAATGATGCCATAGTAATACCCAATGTTGCCTTTGTGTTCCATTATCACTGCAAAATGATGTTTGACAGAGTGGCGGAAAAGATTGTAGAAAAGCTAACATTCTTTCGGGTTTTGCAGTTAGTAATCCCTTAACCAGATGAATGTGGAGCGGTAGTCAACAGACATAGCAGCAAAGAAAGAGGATCCTGGTCACTGTGCATTCACAGGACCGCCTCTTTGTGTAGTTCTCATTCCTGATTGGATAAAGTGGGCAGGGATACCAGAAAACTTATTTTTTCTTTTACTGCATGAGCTGGAGGAGGGGACACATTTTACTGACCAAACACCCTACAAATACAGAGCTATTTAACACTTATTTTAATATAAGTATATAACTAACAGCAGCTTTAGAATTCTGTTGCATTGTTATTTAAAATGCAGAAGACTATATGAGATGTGAAAAACAAACTGCATGCAGCTGAACCACAAATCCTCTTGATATTTACCTTAGGATCCACCTTCTCTGTCCTCATGAACACCAGTCTGGCGTTGATCTCCTCGAGGCTGATAAGGCTGCGGTGACGGATATAGTGCAGGAAAGAGACAGCCTCCACATACTCCTGGACCCCTAATGCATGAAATTACATTGAAACGGTTCACTGCAAGACAAATACTTCACTGCTGCTGCTGCTGAATGTAAGCAGGATTTATTTGCATTTGTGATTTACCAAAAAAAAACAAAAAACACCATGACTGAATAAAAGGTCAGCTATGTATCACATGAGCATAGCCTGCAGAGTGTGTGTAAACACTACATGGTATCTGTCCAGTATAGATCACAGATGCAGATAATGATTCAAATAAAACCTGTTTCCTGTTGCTGTCTTTTGATTCAACAACAGGGGCCATTTTTGCAGCAGGCTGAGATGACCCCCTCATTTGTTTTCTGGCCCAGTGTAAACAACAATCAAATAATGACAGGACGGAAGACTTTGTGTCCGAAGTTTACTTTTGGAGCGGCAATTGAACTTCAAAGGGCCTCGTATCTCCACGGAGTTAAACCGCAGCGTGCTGCACGGAGCTGGGAGGAGAGCGAGGTTCATCTCCAACGACTTTCACCTCTGTTGTTAGGCTTTCAGTCCAAATCACAGCAGCATTTTCATGCAGCACGGCCACTAAATGTGCTTCCACTTCAGATTTTGATTTTATGAAAATCTGATGAAGAGTTAGGATAAGACCATCTAACCACAAACCTCTTTTGTCTAAAGAGGTGCCCTATACATATCATATATATTACTCACTTTTAGCCTTGATTTGAGGCAACATTGCGTAGATATGTGTTTACCAACTGTGAACATCCTCCGTTTTTGTTCGTCAGCAGATTCCCTGTGCTATTTTTAGCTCACAGAGAGAAGTGTGCTCATCAAGCTAACAGCACTGCACCCTTGGAAGGCTGAGTGAGGTGCAGTATATCCTACTTGGCTCTATGTACTGTCTATCAAGCAGTGAACCGCTTAAGGTTCAAGGCTGTTTGCTCAGTCATACTGTTAGATGCTTATCAAAAGTTTCACAGCAGCAGTAAATTATTCCTGGCCAGTCGCTGAAGTCTTACTCAAAACAGAAAGTGGTTAACATAATACCAGATTATCAGATAATTGCAGCAAACCCTAGCTGCCGTTAACTAGTTAGCTCAGTTAGCCATGCAGCTAGTGGTCCAAACCGGGAGTTCAGGGCACCAGAGGAGTGTTGGTGTTAACACCCCTAGTACAGGAACTTTGGACTGGGATGGGCCAGAGCTAGCTGGTTAGCATGCTAACATTTGTAGATATATCTTCAACACAATACTGTTAGTCCTAATGTAAAACTGTTATTTTCTTCAAATTCTGCTATGTTTTCAATTAAAATACTTAATTATTGTAACTTTAACATACAGTGTACAGATGTATGTAAATGCTTACACTATCAAATGTGCGCACTCCAAAGTAACAGGTGGCAATATAACCTCTACAATAATGCCCCTCAGTTGCCCAATCAGATGTCTGCCAAACAAAGGAGACAAGCCAAAAAACCCTGGTTTTCCTGTCTACATACTGAAAATGGAGTTTCTTAAAGTGAAACTCACGCCAAAAAGCAACCTAGGCTTTATGTGTGAATGCATGAGTCAAATCTCCGTGTAAATGCATAATTACGACGAAAGAGGCACTTTTAAGATTTACCGTAGTTTCGTTTTCGGGCAAGCTAATTTTCATTGGAGTGCAAAGGGCACTCATACGCTAGCATCAAAATCGCTATTTTTAAAACACTAACAAGGCTCAACACAACATTAAACTTTGCTCTTAGTATCACCAGGGTCTCTACACATGAACACGAGCATTGAGAACATTGTTTGTGTACACCGAGTTTACTAAAAAGAAGGTTTTTGGACAACTCACGTTAGAAGCTGCATCTCCGGCGCACCGCTGTCATGGCAGACAAAAAGTGTTGACCCCCGAGTGCGACCAAACAGGTAGGAGGTCCACGATTACTCTCCTTCCTGTTAGGTCGTACTCAGGTATCGACACCTTTTGTCTGCCATGACGGCGGCGCGCCAGAGATGCTACTGCTAGCGTGAATTGTTTTTAGTAAACTCTGTGTACACAAACAATGTTCTCAATGCTCGTGTTGGTGTGTAGAGACCCTGATGATGCTACGAGCAAAGTTTCATGTTGTGTCGAGCCTTCTTAGTGTTTTAAAAATAGCGATTTTGATGCTAGCGTAAGAGTGCCATTCAAAATGAGCTTGCCTGAAAACGTAACTAAGGTAAATCTTAAAAGTGTCTCTTTCGTCGTAACTCTTATACATTCGCAAATAAAGCCTAGGTTTTTAAGATCCAGTGTGTAGGATTTAGTGGCATCCAGTGGTGAGGTTGATTACGACCAACCGATCACCCCTCATCCCACTCTCTTCTACGTTGGCTGCTAAAAAGGACCTTTTCAGAGTCAGGACTTGTTTTTTTCATTCCAGTCTACTGTAGCAACAAGGCGGTGCAACATGGTGGCCTCAGTGGAAGGCCGGCTCCCTCTGCAGATATAAAAGGCTCATGTAAGGTGACAAAAACGACTCTTGGTGTCAGGTGATTATACACATAATTATTAATATTATATCCCATTTCTGCCAATAGATCCTCATAAATCCTACATGTACACCTACAAGAACAATCCTACAAGGACCTTTTAAGTAATTTAACGTGCATTAATACACAAATGTGTATAATTCCTTACACTGTTATTATTAAGATGATCTGTCCATTGTTTACCGTTTTGAGCAAATGAAAGGTACCATCCATTTTTGTGTTTGTCTCTCAATTTTCTCAAATATAAATAACAGCATATAATAATAGTCACATTGTCAAGGGCTTTAAATGAACAGCGTATTCAAGGGACCATATCCTGTTCTCATATAGTAAGTGCTAGTGGTCACACAGTTTAAGCCCAGCCCTTATTTGGCAGATTTTTCATAACCTTTATCAACACACGCCTCAAACATCTAAACATTGAAAGTGTCCCCACAGCTGTGACACTGCCTGAGAGACAATACAACACAATCTGAGGCGGACAGGATATGACATGAAAAGGTTACACAGGCTTTGAGGCCAGCAGGCGGAGTCCAGTTCCTGAGTTTACTGCCAGGAGCTGTTCATGTTATTTACTCTAAGGCAGCAGTCACCTTTGGTCACTGAAACCCGGAGAAAAAACAAAATATTACTGGAGATGATGTCTAAACCATGACTCGGGGGGGGAAAACTGAGTTGGAAAATAGAGAGGTTTTACTGGCAAAGCTGATGGAAAAGGTGAGGGCCGAATGTGTGAATGTCCCCAGATGATTTACAGATTAATGGAGCTTAACGTTTGACCACAGAGCAATTCACTCGGTTGCAGGTGAACCCTGGGAAATGCCCCACCGGTTCACTTGTGTTTGCACTGTCTCATAGCTTCGAGCTGGGTCGGGCAAAACAGCTTATCAAAAGAGCCGCTCTGCCCTGTTATCAGTGGCAATTATGTTCAGATTTAGCCCACAATATCTTTAATGGTCCTTATATAAAAAGAGCAGACCCATTACACATGCCTGGAGACTTCACGTCCAGCCGAGATTATCTGGAGAGCCCGGTCTCAATCTAATAAAGACGATAAAAATGGAGAAAAAAATGAAGCATCTAATTGGTGGGAACTGCCACTGGTCACGTCGCAGAGGATGCAGCGGTGATTCCTGAGTGACCACAATCTAAAAACGACTTCCCCAGCTGCTAGATAACAGCTCAGCCTCGCTCCCAGTAATGCTTTTCCTCCAAACTTTGCAGACATTTCGGCTACGCTGACAAAAACTGATATTGATACTAGGTGGATAACAAGTTTATCAGAGGGTGTGTCTATCAAACCCAGGCCTGCACCAAGGTCACGCTCTCACACTATCAGACACTTCACAATAAACCTCAAGAATAAATAGGAAGATTGAGCTGATAGCAGCACAGGAAAGATTGTTTTCTTGTGAAAGCTCCTGTGATATTAAGCTTTTTTTAAAAAGTTGTTTGTCCAATCAGGATTTCAGTATTAAATTGAAAGAATTCAAATGTGCTTTATCATATTACAGTATACTAACATCAGACTCGGTGTGTTAGGTGACGCACTAACTGTGGCTGACAGTCGGGCATCAGATTTGACCCAGACTAATATACATTATCAGGGAGACAAATTTGATTAAGGGGCTGGAAGAGGAGCCATCTTTTCATGAATTAACTATTCAGCTAGGCAAAGTGGCCTCATTTGAGAGAATGTCATTGATCAGTATGTGATCCAATAGGTTTTGTGATTTCTGAATAATGTAATTAATTGATGTGGTGATGGGAGGGATTGGAGAGGACCATTAGGATTCTTCATGGAATTAAATGAAGGTAGATAATATGGAAGATAGCGTTAGGGCTTATCTTGGATAAACTAACACCTTATTTTTTGTAAATAAGTAGAAAAGTGGCTGTTTTGTTTGTCTCATCTCATCTCTCATCTCATTATCAACCGCTTTTTCCCTGCAAAAAGCTTGAGCAAAAGTTAATATTGAGTGTGGAAAATGGAAGCTGTACTCGCGTATGATCAAACACATCACATCTGGGGAGAATTAGACTTAATAATAAAACAACCACACTGCTAGAGTGGTTAAAAGCTTTGCTTCTTTTCAACTGAGGTATTTATATTTCAGAAGAAGATTAATGAATTGTGCCTCTGGTTCATAATCAGGTGATGGACATACAACTAAAGATGGTTACAAACTGCTTTTTCGAAAATGAGGAGGAACAAGAAGACATAAATGTTTATCTCAAGTAATTTCAGACTGAACATGAGCAATTTACTGTAGATACAATACAACAATAATATACAGGATGTTTGGAACATCGCTACAGAAATACAACCACAAAATCGGTTAATGGGATATAGAGATATATGACCGGATATCCTAGCTACTAGCCACATATGTACGCTAGAAAATTCAGGTTTCTCATTAATACAATATAAACTTGTAAAAAGTTTTTTCTGAAGGACACAGGCAGAGTATATCATATCATGTTTCTTTTTTAAATCAAATGTATGAGATAGATTCAGCGGAAATATCAAGACTTTGGAAATATAATGTATTAAATTAAAGGTATCAAAATAGCCTGTGACTTATTTTAAGCTGGAAAAAAACTGCTTGATATTGACACAATTCCTCTGTTTAAAAAAGCAAAGATACAGGCACTGAACTGGGAAATTAAAAATGACAAATTTGTAAGAAACTACCTGGAGTTAAGGAAGAAACTGCAACATACTACAATATTACAAGATAATGAAAAATGTACATAGAGCTTATTAACAAGCTTATTTACTTTCTTAAATGAAAAAGGTCAATGGAAACTGACCTGGAGTGAAAGCTCTGTGAAACTGAAAGATATCCTCTCCTCTGAGCTCTTCAGCAATTTGACCGATTTTCTGCCTGACTCCATCCAGTTTAACCTCTGCTTCATTCAGAATTTCCTCTGGATCTGCCACACTGCCAATCCAGAGAAAACACACAGAAAATTAAGTTAGACATGCAAGTGTTTTAACTTACGCTAGAGCAGAAATTAGATTGTGTAATTCCAATGCTTTTGGACAGTCCATATGTACTAACACAGACAAATGTCCTGAAACTAGACACCAAACAAGCTTTTTCTTCACATTATTCATCCTTCAAGTGATTTTAATTTCCTTTCTGCACCATTATGGCATTTCCAAAATAATAACTAAAGGCTGATGTAGCCTGACCCAAATGTGAAAGAATTAAGAAATACTTCAGTGTCGTATTGCAGGCCTTTTTAAAACAGAACAATTAAAACTAAAGCCACAGTTAGAACAGATTAATCGTCAAATTCAGCTGCTGAATGAATTGCAGAAATCGATTAGCCTTCTCAAACTAAACTGCACCAATTAACATGTCTTTCTATAATCGTATATACCTGGTCACTCTATGTAAAAGAAAAATGGTCCTCTTGCTCTCAATGGTGACGTCTCGACTGATCTTAACGAGACGCTCATATTTGTCATGTCTGGTGTCAAGCTCCTGCTGGAAAACTGAAAAGACATGAAATAAAAAGGTTTGTTTGTACATAATGAAATACAGCAACCATACGGATGAAAATGCTGTGAAAATGCCATGGACATGCATATACCTTTGAAAACTGTGATGATAGGCGAGGATAGGTTGGTGCTCGCATCGCGATCCTGCACCGCATCAGCATTTTTCCGAGGACATCCTTCACCTGACGAGTGGCAGAGTGTCAGGTGATACTGCAGTGTGTGCTCAAGAACAAACACCTTTAGTGACTGACATTTTCTGTAAACTGGCCTCATCAAATTAAAGAGGCACTCCAATGATTTTGCACATGGAGATCACTTTATTGTACTACTATTACTATCATTGTTATATTGACATGAGGTGTTTACTTTAAATGTTTAATGGAAAGTGTGGATGTAAACATGACTGACTTGTGTTGGCATTTATCGGAAAAGTAAGGATACCTTGGCCTCTGCTTGACTCGATTCTTTTTTATTTTTAATCTGTCTAGCACAAGGCAAATTTACTTTTACAGCACCATTCAGACTCAAGGGGATTTAAAGTGCTTTATGGAGGATAGAAACACATTAATAATAATACTTAAAGTCCACAAATTGTATTGGAGGTGTGATAATAAATCCACTGACAACTTTTTTAAGGTATGAAATAGAACTGAAACAATAAGACAACAGACAGAAAGATAATCTGCAAAAAATTTGATAACAGATTCAAAGTTTAAGGCAGTTATAAAATCAAGAATAATAAAATAAAAACAAGTATGCAACTTCAGTAATATATATATATATATATTGTCGATGTACTTCTCCTTGGACATGAAACCATAACTGTGGGTCTGGGATAAGGTGAGGGAGATTTTCTACAGATCGAATTATCGATAGATTAATAGAGAAAATAATTGGCTGATTGATAAATAGTGAACACGTAATTGATAGCTGCAGCTATCATGCTTCTGCTGTCATTGCTAGAACCACAACGTCTAACGTTACTGATCACAAAGTAATAAAGCTGAGCTACAGATGATGATGGCAAACATTACCATAAAAACAGTATACATGAATCCGTTTACGACAGTTGAGTGTGAAGAGCTACCATCCTGCATGTTAATGTTGTCGTTGACTAACTGTTAAGATACATAGCTGCTAGCTAGCCGAGTTACCGCATGCTCATGAAAACAAACCAACAATACAACTTTATTCAGTCGTTTTTCTTCGTTGAGTGAAAAGCCTGACTCACCTTCTCGCTTATTCATAGCTTCAGTGTTGTGTCTTAATAAGTATAACTAAGTATAAATAAGTATAAAATATTTTTAGCTCGTTTAGGGTTTAAATTTGAACCGTTTCAGCCACTGACGTCCGCGCTGCCGACCAAAATATAACCAGGCATGTGGCAGGATTTTTCAGGGTCTCCAGACAAAACAGCTCCGTTTACACATACAAGTTATCACCTCTGAACGATAGTAAACCTGCTGAGTACATTTTTAATACTCTACGGTGCCAAATAAAAGGAGTTTATTTGTTTTTAACAACAGGCATCCGTGTGGTCCCCAATCGTTGCGGGGCCTTCGCGCTGTTTACACGCGTATGAGGAAATGAAGAGACGTGCATCATGGGAAATGTAGTGACATGACAAAAAAGTGGTATTCGTTTTATTTGCAGCGTTTTGACAACTTCCTCAAGAAAATGTTGTTGATTTATTTATTTTTTTTCGAATAATTCAAAACCGTTTCGAATGATTGACGAGACACAATGAATTGTTTATTTTGATATCTAAAACTTGGCCTGGAATATAAACAAATGTATGTTTGTATTTGTTGATGAGTATTTTTTATTATTATTGTGTATTCGGTGTCATGCATGTGAACTACTGTGTTGTACATGTTGTCGCAGATACGATATTTACTAATTCTAGACATATTCATGTCTTTAATGTATTCAATAGCCAGTGACACTGGACCGCCCCTGCAAGCCACAACACTTTCTGTTTCCAGTTTAAAAAAAAAACAAAAAACAGATTGAGCAACCCGTCATATCCAGTCCCCTCCACCCTAGATTAGCCTGTGTCATTTGTGCTATTAAAAGTATGTTTCATCCAACCTTTTTGATCAGATTACTCGCTTCTCTCCAGTAACCCCTCCTCCAGGGACTCCTGCAGACTGTGTACGTGCCACACAACGGGTGCCAACTTGAGCTTGTGCTTCGCCCTTACACAGCACACTCCCTGTCATTCACACCCGCTTCACATGTTTATGTAATGGGTGATAGATCGCAGCAATGTATACAAGACATGTTAATATGTACATTAGTTAATGATTAATAAAAATTAAAAAAAATCCAGTCAAAATTTATTAAAATATGCATTCCTATAGTCGGTTTAAGTCCCTCTCTAAAGCAAACACAAGCGTCACAAAGCGCCCACCGACTAACTAATTAGTCTGTCATAAATGCAGCTACATCTTTATGCAAAATATTCTTTTGTTGTGTGAAAGGAATTTCACAAATGCAAGCCAGGAATGAGGGCAAACACACGTTGACTGATGATGTCTTCAGGTGCTCCCTTCAGGCTCCTACATTCGAGCTTCGACCTGCCGGGTTTTCGATTGCCTCAACAAACACAAGTGCTGTCGTAATGATTTTCAAAAATGTTTTGCATTCATTTATAAATCAAGCAATAGGGAGCTTATTTGTGCCACATTGGGACGGAAATGTGCACCCACATGTCAGCTATAATAGGCTGAATCACTTGTCCTTAAGCTGCGAACACAGTTTCCATATTCACAATCGTTTCCCCAAAAAAACATGTTTCCTGCGTAAATCTATGCAGCTCGGATCATATGTGAATAAAAGTGCTATTAAAGATGGGCTTTTAGCTCTACACAGACTCCGGGTGAGGCAAACACAGAAATATCATGTAATATCAAGAGAAACTTAATCAGACATTTTATTTCTACTAAACTATATGCAGGAGTAAATCAAGTATTCAGGTCCTTTTTCTTCAGTAAAATTAGGAATTCCAGACTGGAAAATATTTCGCGAAGCAAAAATGCGGAGTTCAAAAATGTACTCTAGTATAGCCACAAACATTGAGACAATGTAACCTAATCATCATGCAGGATATTGCATTTCAGAT
>OMLP01001809.1:43631-60798 GCA_900302685.1 Spondyliosoma cantharus
AAAACATTTAATTTTTTTTTTTCATTATTTTTATTTTTGTTTTCATTATTATTATTATTATTATTATTATTATTATTATTATTATTGTTATTGAAGTATCACTGTAATGAGGTAGCTAGTTGGGGCAGGGGGGCTAATTTTGGATAATGAGTACCGTGTGGTAGTATATTTAAAGCAATAAGTCAGAATTTATTAGATAGTAATAGATGTTATAGAATAACATGCTTGAGCACAATACAAATAACTCAACTGTGCCCAAGTACATTAATCTACTTGATTAAATGCACTATCAATCCCTCCCTGCACGACAATGAACATGACTGGAGCCTGTGGGTCTAGTTAAGATGACATATTATTGCTTTATCGATTGGCCAGAGGCGAACTTGATCAATCACGGACAAGGTCGCGCTCCTTGTTGACCTGTAATGACATCGATTAACTGCTTCCACGCGTTTTTGAGCCAAGAACTCTCGTAAATCCGACAGCCCTTGGAGGCAGCGTGTGAGGGGGCGGGGCTTGTGCGCGGACGTCAGAGCAGGCTGGACCACAGATAGGCAGAGCGCACACCGAGCGGCGCCATGCACTACCCTCGGACCGACAGCTAGCCACCCGCAGAAATGCCTCCCGAAGACCCAGCCCGAAATGCTCGGCCCAGGGCACACGTTGTCGTATTATTTCACTGATAAGACATGTGAAGAGAGCGTCAGTGTGATAAAATGGCGAGGTATTGAGTGCTACTTTTCCGTCTCGCTCGGTGTAGCGTGGCAGAGGCAGTGGATCGTTTCCAAAGTTGTCGGTTAGCAGGGCGCGTGTGAAGGATCGGAATTAAAGGCGCAGCGCACCCGTTGTAGCCGCAAACATGGAGAAGCAGCAGAGCGATTTGGAGCGAGACCGACAGTACTGTGAACTTTGTGGGAAAATGGAGAACCTCCTCAAGTGTGGTAGGTGCCGGAGCTCCTTCTACTGCAGCAAGGAGCACCAGAAACAGCACTGGAAAAAGCACAAGCTCATTTGTAAGGAGGCGGACAAGGCACAGGTTCCCAAACAGACACCCGAGCCGACTCCGCCGTCGGGGGACGACAAGGGACCGGAGAAACCGCAAGAAAAGATCAGCCCCGAGGAGGCGGACAGCGCATCTCTACCGCAAAACATCAACACAGAAGCACCTGAGGTCGGCGACAGACCGGGAGAGGACGGCTCCAAAGACACCGCCACACCTAACGGACAAACGAGCTCATCCCCTCAGAAACTCGCCACGGAGTACATCGTCCCCTGTATGAACAAGCACGGCATCTGCGTGGTGGACAACTTTTTAGGAGCAGAGACGGGGCTAGGCATCTTAGAGAATGTCAAAGCCTTGCACAAAACGGGCAAGTTCACAGACGGACAGCTAGTCAGTCAAAAAGGCGACTCCACGAAAGACATCCGAGGTGACAAAATCACGTGGATAGAGGGGAGGGAGGCCGGCTGCGAGAAGATCCGCTTTCTAATGAGTCGCATGGACGACCTGATCAGACATTGTAACGGTAAACTGGGAAACTACACAATAAATGGAAGGACGAAAGTAAGTATTTCAGCAAGTGGAAGTTGAGCTGAATCATCAATTGTACATTTGTAGACTTCTTTCCCTCCCTGAGCGCACATGCAGTATTACTATTGTAACACTCAATGCCAGGTTTAGTTTTCAGGGTCTGCACTCGGCTTTCAGTTTATTACAGCTCTAATACATAATATTACAGCTTTAATACAGCGCAGGCTAGTGCAGTCTAATACAACAGCCCTGCAATACATCCTGACTTCATTAAAGGATAAGTTCACCCAAAAATGAAAATTCAATTGTCAATGGAGAGTTGGGAAAGGTTCCTAGTCCACAAAATATTTCTGGAGGTTCACAGCAAAACAGTGTTGAAGCATTCTCCTAAATAACTGAAGCAGATGGGGACTTGTGTATATAATATTAAATAAAGTAACCAATAGAGATGTAAAATGACACCATACAGCTCATCCAGGTCCCAGAACCCTTCAAGATTGCAAACTTATTTGAAAAAAACGTTATTCACCTACTTTTTTTATAGGCCTAGTCCTCGCTGTCGCCTTAAAGCTGAAAGCGTCAGCATGCAGCCTGTCTGATGTGGACGTGCATGCTTGACTGTGCATCAAGAGCATAAATAAGGTCTTTTGAAATCAATAATGGATCTCGGGGTTCCCGGAGACTTGAGTGATGCCAGGCGAGCTGTACGGTGTTTGTCTTTTACATTTTAAAACAAGTCCCCATCTGCTCAAGTTTTTTTTCCAGAGAACGCTGCAACTCAGTTTTGCTGTGAAGCTCCAGAAATGTTTTGTGGACAGCAAAACTTCACCCTATAATGGTAAAACAATAATATACAGCTTTTCTTTTTGGGGTGAACTTTTCCTTTTAAGGTTGTTCGGTTCCGTTTTCCTTGCAACCGTGTTAGAGAGGTGTTTAACATTCAGTCTACCTCTGATTTAAAAAAAAAAAAAAAAAAAAATGAGGACAAAATCAATCAGCTTTTGTGAATGTATAGTATTGAAGGGCTGCGACTACATCTTATTTTCTCAATTAATTGTCTGGTTCATGAAATGGATGGATGAATAATTAGAATACTTTCAGTTTTCCTCAATCCCAAATTCACACCTTTTTTGTTTTCCTTTTTGTTTTTTTTCTAAATAAATATTTTAAGGATTATTCAATTATCAAGAAGACAGTTGTAGGTTTTTTACATCAAGAAATTGTTTTATCAGTTTATCCATATCCCTCCATTAGTTGTAGCTACTACATGTGTGCTATTAAACTTTCAGCTGAGTGTATACTTTCAGCATACACAAGCGTAATGAACACCGTGCACATGTTCTGTCTAATAGACACGGGCTGCTGCTAAACGCACACGGAAACAATGAAAGACACCCCGCTCACAATTATCAAGATGACATGTTTATGCCTTGATTCTTCTCATAGTAAAAGGACAGAGTGTGTGTGAAGACGCTGCGGCCATTTGACAAACAGTGGGAAGAACGTGACCGTGTCAGGCTGTATGAAGCCTGAACTGTGCTGCTGAATCATCCACAGGGAGACTGTTCTGTAGTCGACTGCAACCTCTGACCTCGCTGTAGAGAGGCGGCAAACCAGAAGAGTTTTGCTGCAGTGGTGAATTCAGTTGAGTATCACACACAAACTAAAAGTTAGAGGAGACCTGCATGCTTCAAGGTTGGCAGTGCGGGGGAGAGGAAACTGCGGACAGCTTCTGTTTCACTCTGACGGGTTTTTATATCTGAGGTGTTGGGTTGTGACTCAGGCTGGTTCCTCTGAGATAATGAGCAAGTTGTCCCTGAAACCTCACCAGTCATTCCTCTCTAACTGCTGCTTTTAAAAAAAGCAGCCTTCGTCAGCCCAAAGCAATGTCAACCTCACTGCTCCAGCGTGGCTTTTGGGTTGCGTGTGACCTGCGACTCCTCTTTGAACCTGATCTCGTCACCATGACCTTGTGGCATAAGACTGACCCAGGAGGGATGAGCTGCTCTCAGCCAACCCCCTCTTCCTCCCCTCCTGGGGGAAATACTCTGAAGTCAATTTATCACTATTTTATTGAATTCAAGTTAGGCTGAATCCCTTTTTCAGTGCTATTTGTTTTATCAGGTACATCTAAATATAACTACCTCTTGCAACCTCTGTGAAGGTTGTAGTGATCCGTTTTTGTAGAGGCTTCTTTAGAGAGTTGTTAAATCAACTTCATGGTCATTTTGTAGGCTGCTGTTTGAGAGGTGCCATTGTTCACAACCCATCTAGTATAACAATAAGGATGGACTATATATTTAAAAGCCCTGTCAGTATAGCACAATGCAACTCAGCAGCTCAACAAACAGCAGCCTTCAGAACGAACATGACGTTGAATTTAAGCTTCTTTAGGGGAGTTTGAAAAAAAACTGAACATTATAACCTTCATGAAGGTAGGATATAATGCAGTGGCTGTTGATGTTTATAATATGATACATGGTGTTTAATGTCTAACCTAAACTTACTTCATGACAAGGTTTCCTTTTAATTACAGAGGAATTTAGAGTGGTTGTTTACTGTGCTGATTCTTAAGCGTCTACAGTTTTTGTTTTCACATTAGTTACTATCATTTAGACTGTAAAGATGGCATCTGCAGACACCCTGGAGTATAACGTTTTCGTTTGGCCTAGCCCTAACTCCTCTTCGAACCTGAACTGGTCACCATGACCTTGTGGCATGAGACTGACCCAGGAGGGATGAGCTGCTCTCAGCCAACCCCCTCTTCCTCCCCTCCTGGGGGAAATACTCAAACTGGATTTGTCACCATTTCATTGAAATTAAGTTAGGCTGAATCCCTTTTTCAGTGCTCTTTTTTTTTATTTCTTTTTTATCAGGTACATCTTGATAAAACTACCTCTTGCAACCTCCGGGAACATTGTAGTGATCAGTTTTTGTAGAGACTGATTTAGAGAGTTGTCCAATTAGCCCTGCGATGGTCAGTGTAGAGGGTCCAGGTGGACAGAGTTGAAAGTCAGACCCAAAAAGGATTAGGATGAGTACATATCAAACAATACTCCTGAACACTAAGTTAGCCCCTCTCAGTGAGTCGCTCTTTTATATTTGTCGCCTTATCATGTTCTGTTATCACGATGCTTGACATTTAAGGGATCTAGCAGTGAAAGAACACACATTGGATTAAAGCCAGTGGCCGTCAGTGGCTTCAAGTACTTGGTTTTCTGTGCTGGCATACTGCTCCTATGGCTGGCCACTGTTGTTTTTAGGCTGCCCCTCCTGTCCAGTTGTGAATTTCACTGGTTTCTTAGTAGACATAACCATTTTTCCAAAGCACGCTATTGTAGTGAGCTGTCATATTGTACTGTGGATCCCTGCAACTGGCCACTGAGTCAGACTTGACTTCCTCACCCACTGCCCTAGTTGCCTTGGCAAACACACGCCTGGACTGTGACCAGCGAAAATCAGCATGACTTGCACAAATGGAAGGCCGCCAGTATCAATGGCTCAAAGGGATACAACACAATGTAAGCACAATTCACATCGGGAAAGATAGAGGAAAAAGATTTTGCCCAAATAGTTATTTAATGTCATTGTTTCCATTTCCCCCTTTCACTTGATAACATTGTGGGAAGTCGCAGGCAGCAGGACGTGTTTGTTTCTCTGCTGCTCCAGCATGTCGAAGGCTTGCTCTTGCCATTATCAGGGACCATTTAAAGAAGTTTGTAGTAGCAGCAGCAGCAGCAGCAGCAGCAGCGTGATTGTCCTGTCACTGACTCGCTGCTCCTCAATGACTGTTAGTATGTCCAGTATGTAAAACAGTGCCGTTCTAAGCCAAAGCTGCATTATAAACATTCTCACTGCTAATTTACACAGCTATAATGTATGCGTTTATGTTAATGTACATGAAACATGATAACTCTTGTCTAGCATGACATTTTGTTGCTTAATATATCATTTTAATTCTGTATTTAGATGCATTGGCCCTCAGGGACTGGACTAATAATATAATGTAATACAATAGTGAGATGTTGCTCTGACTTTGTGCACCTGATTGACCGTTTACTATAATCGAACAAGATGACATGACACACCTTTGGAACACAGTTGCATTATTGTCTTAGGCATAACTCACCAATGTGACAAATAAAATGAGCATTCATGGACGGATAAATTCCCCTGTGATAAAGTTTGAAATACACGTGCACTGTCTTCCATGTTGCCAGCTCCCTTCATAGGTGCAAGATGGTTAATAATCAGAGAAAGCAGTTTCTGGAGAAACACAACATGAGTTGTCCACACCTGTACCATGGATGAATTTTACATGACAATCATGAAAATCATCTTTATTAATGGTTTGTTTCAGCAATTAAAAAAAGGAACAACTGCCGAAACGGTGAGTTGCTTATTTTTACTGAGAGGTTATTAGTTGTATTGGAACAAGTAGGACAGTCTGGTATGTTCAGAATAATTTTGATAAATAGTCTCATTTCACAATAACTGTCATATCGATTATTGCTCAACCCTGATTTTCCCTGTATCGATATCAAAGTATTTGGTCAAAAATATAGTGATATTTGATGCTGTGCCCAGTCCTAGCATTTATGAATTTCTTTTGAGGAGATTGAGACAAATTTAAAATGGCCACAGTATCGCAATATCTAGGGTTAGGTGGTTAAGGTTAAGGTTAGGGTTAGGGAAATTTCAGGAAAATATGCTAGCAATCTATCTTTAACTTTGTTAATTGCATGTCTTTTCTCTCTTTTTTTTGGCAAATAGATTTCCCTCAAAATATGAGTGTAGGGAGGTGGACAGACAGTGTGGAGCAGCCCCAAATACAACAGAGATATAGGCAAAATAAAAAAACATAAGCAAGCAATTGAGGGAAAAGAAAAGTGTTTTTGAAATTCCTTTGAAAAATACTAATACTAATATATGACTGTCTTTGGGTAATGCCTGTGTTGCCATTAAACAATCTTGCATTGATTTGCAATGTTGCTTTCAGTGTACCGTGTTACTCAATCTTGCATTGATTTGCAATGTTGCCTTCAGTGTACCGTGTTACAGCTATTACAACATGCTTATTGTCTCATGATATAAAGTAATACTGTCGTGTCATTCAGCTCCGTCCCATGGCTAGCCAGGCTTTACATTTTCAGTGAAGACTGTTGACAGACGCAAAGAAGCCACCATGTTTCATATTGTTGTATGTTGAGTTATTTGTTACGTCATTTGTAATGTCACAGCCCGACTGTGAATATGTGTGCTTTCGTAAGGAAGTTGACCGTTGACCTAAATCTTAAAGCTCTATAGAGTAAGTCGGCTAGAGGAAGTCATGTGGTGGTGGTCCTCTGGGTGTCAGAGCAGGCTGTACATTATGCTATAGGCTCTGCAAGTCACTCCTTCCTTCCGCCTTGAGTACCAGCGTGCACAGGGCAGCACCTAGCATGCCACCTTTTTCCTGCTTATTGTTTTACCATCATACAGTAAACAATAATGTGATACTTTTGGAGTTAGTGAGCGCACAGGTTAACCCGTCATTGTTGGTCCAGTAGGAGTCCACACACATTCAGTTTGAGTTTCTATTGAAGATCATAATA
The DNA here is from genome assembly GCA_900302685.1 of Spondyliosoma cantharus. Lineage (NCBI taxonomy): Eukaryota > Metazoa > Chordata > Actinopteri > Spariformes > Sparidae > Spondyliosoma > Spondyliosoma cantharus. The sequence continues at coordinate 50,757 of OMLP01001809.1, forward strand.
CCTTTTTGTTGTTGTAATCTCTGCATTTGTGAGACATTAAAGAGGTCAAAAAGGGCTGATGGTATGCTGATAGTTATGCAAGTGTGCATAATGTGTGCAGGGGCCCATGAACAAAAGTGAAGCATTTTAATCCAGTTACATTTTATCCTAAGTTTGGATACATGTTTATCTCTTCGTTTACTATGCCGTGACTGTCTAAGCAGGACCTGGACGTGATCCAAGTGGAGCTTTGAGAAAGAGGTCTTGTGTTTTTGACTGTTTGCAGCTGTAGAGTCGAAGACAGGAAGGAGTTATGGTGGTTGGAGCATGACATAAAGATAATTGTTAATATAAAGAAATATTTATTACATGCTTAGGAAAGATTTATTTGCATCAATTCAATACAAAATGTTTCTGAAAGATATCAGTGAAGTATTTTATTATAATTAGCCATTTTGATCATTATAATTGTTCTCTGTACAGAATGAGATGGGGCTATTAGCTGATAGTTGATATAGAGCTTTTATTACCTGTCTCTAGTACTTTGTTAAAATCTGATGAAGCACTTTGCCTCTAAATGGCTTCTATTGCTTCAGTTTTTCAAATGGTATTTCTTGCTGTGCTGAATCCTCTACAACTGGCAACAAGAAAGTATCGGTGACTGATCCAATTACAGAATGAGCTCACTTGGCTCACACACAGGCCCGATAGAGCCATTCAGTCAGACTGAGCAGTCAGTAAGAAGTTACTGCACAAAACAGAGTCAGTACTGAGGTATCTGCTATGCAGTGTTTACAGGACAGTTTTGATTATGAGCTGATGCTCTTGGATTCTGCCAAATGTACCGGCTTATCCTTTTTAATCTTATGTCTTGTCAGAGAGTAAGAGTAGAAAAATCAGGCTTCTAGGAGTGGATCCCAACATTGATTTTTTTTCAGATGAAGCTTTAAGAAGAGCAGAGTTCAGCTTTTTTGTTTATCTTTTGTTTGTCTATGGGAGGCACCAGCAGAGTGTGCTAATATCTACGAGGCTGAAGACTCCTTCACAATTCCCTTCAGAGTTTATTTGCGTAACGATACCAGAAAGTGTTGTTGCCTTTCCGTTGCAACATGTTCAGGTGAAGTGTAGTGCCGCTGCTGTATACGTCCCTCTATTGTTCACAGCCTACAGTAAAGAAGAAAAGGATAAACTAGGTCATTACTTTAAACAGGGATTTCCTCTGGAGGCAGCACCACTGTCTAACGGATAAAACAGTGAGCTGTCCCGGGCTTGGGCCCAAACTGTCTTGGTTCCCACACTCGCCTGCGCTACGAGGTCTCCATCCCAACTGTTTGTACTCGTGTTTGGATAAGCATCTCTTCTGTGAAGTGAGCAGGCCCCTCGCAGCTTTTCCTCTTTGCTCCACCCCAGTTCATGCTCGCATCAATGCGTGAACCAGGGATACACTGATAGCATCACGGTGAGCAGTGTATCCTTCCAAGTGATGATCAGGTCAACATGAGGTCAGAATCATCTTAAAGTTGGGATGGAGCAGTTTAACGGAATAACTGCCTTTTACCTGCTGCAGAGATATGTAGCAGTGTGCAGGATATTTTACAAATGGCACAATCGGTGCTTTGAAATGGTCAACGTCACTTGGATTTCATAAATATAAATTCTCCAAGCATCTGTTCTTTATTATTTTTTTCTTTTCTTTTTTTAAAAAAAGGTCTCATATCTGTGCATATCAGACATGTACGCTGGAACTGATCAATGCAGACATATTTGTGATCACCTGGTCCTTAATGGTCCTGTTGACAATCTTCCTCCAGCAATAGGTGCAGCTCGTGGGGATACTCTCATCAACATCATCAACTCTGTAGAAGTCGCAGAGTATCCTGTCGTCCAACTTGAGCCTCTTTGGCTTGCAGGAAGAGCATTAATGTCTCGCCATCTTTTCGATGGTGTCGTATGGTGAGTACGAGTCAGTTTCCCAGAGGAACCTGAATCCGCTGACTCTCCTCACTCGACTCCTATTGATGGTGATAGAGGTGTTTCCTTCCTGTAGTCCACGATCGGATCCTTTGTTTTGCTGACGTTGAGATGAAGGTTGTTGTCCTGGCACCAACATTTTAGGGCTCTGGCCTCCTCTCTGTCGCCATGTCATCGTCGTTGACAATCAGGCCAATGACAGGTGACAGTGTTGGAGCTGAGGGTGGCCACAAAGTTGTGTTGGGGCTCAGCACATGGCACTGAGGTTTGCCGGTCTTGAGAGTCAGGGCGGAGGATGTTGTGGTGCCTATCTGCACTAAGTTCAGGATCAGTTCACATAGGGTGATGTTGGGACCCAATTCTTTAAGCTCGAGATGCCTGTGTCTGGAGGACACACAGGTATAAAATGGATAGCTATAGTCAATGAACCTCCATTCTCACATGTGTGTTGAGTTCTCTCTGGTCCAGTTAGGGGAGGGCAGTGCTGGGGTCAAGGGTGATGGCTTCGTCCATTGATCTGTTTGGTCTGTATGCAAATTGCAGTGAGTCATGGAGGGAGGTAGGAGCTGATGATGGTATTGAATAAACGCTTGACACACTTCATGATAGTGGCGAGTGCTGCTAAGTGACAGTCATTCAGGGACGGGGACAATGGTGGGCTTTCTGAAACGGATATGTTTAGAAATATAAGTGCAGCTGAGATGATTATTTGGTTAATCCGTTAGTATATCAACAGAAAATAAATTTTAAAAAACAAACTTGATAGCCCTTATTAATGATATAAACACAAAAATAGTTTTAAGAAAAACGTTCTCTACGAAAAGTAAAGATGATGATTAATGATAGACTAAATGGTACAGGTACAGTTATTGAACTAGTTACTGAAAGGCATTACTACCCTTAACAACTCATTCCCCCTGAATATAGGCCATAAAAACATTTTGAAGCATGCCCGGTCCGCCTGTTTAAATTCCTTTCGACCCACATGAGCGACAACAGGGCTGCTTCTTCACTTGTGCACCACTTGGCAGAGCTTCATAAATCCATTTGATTTCATAATGGAATTTTCGTTATTTATGATTCTGTACGGGTGCTTGTGAGGAAAATGCAAGCATACCACAAATGGCCCTGTGAAGCAGAAACACTGAGGTTGTCTCCAATGTGTGTGTATGTGTGTGTGTGTGGCTCCACATAATGCTTTCATATTGCACACCTTCAAGTTCGTCATGAAACTGTAAAAAAAAAAATGGGAGATTTTTGCAGTTTGGGCAATAGATTTGACAGTTGTAGTTGAACATCAAGAACACTGATTGTGTAGAAATGATCCAATGCTGTGAGAGGTACCCAGGAGTTTGGACCCCAATAACATTTGTTGCATAATGAAGGCAGTATAATATTTCAGTAGAAACATAATGAGCCCCTTCACAATATATATCATTAATTAGCATTAAATGTAAGATTGTAGTTTTACTTAATTATTTTTTTACATTAATGTAACGGGAACATAGTCATATTCTTGCACTGAACTGGGAATACATGAAGAAAAATATTACATTTATTTAAATTTGAGTTTTAGTTTACAGTAAATCATCTGGTCTGGCTTGACATAAATGGTGTTAGCCTTGCTCTTGCTTGTCATGGCCCATCAAGTTCAAGTTTGATTTATTTGAGGTTTGAGTGTCTGTTGTCTGAAACAAATTGGTAATGAGAAAGAAAAATAAACAGTTGCACATGGAACAGATGAGTCTCTCGCACAGAGAGGGATCCTTTGCTATAATGTCACACATATTAAGAGTTTTAAATCTACATTTCTCACTTTTTGATTTATTGAATTTGTTGTAGATGCAAGACAAAATGTATTATGATCAAGAATAAAATATTGACTTTGGGTCATAGTAACCTCTATCAGCAGTGACGTCTCATGAAAATAATAAATATTCAAGTATTTGTCAGATATACCAGTAGTTTTAGAATTGGTTGATAATGTAATTGGTTAAATGTAGAACAACAGTAATGACACTGAAATGATTCTTTAATGTTTCTCTTCTCTTCTCGCTATCAGTCTAAATTTATATGCATCTGCAGCACAAAGTTTGCCTTTCTCTTGGCCTTACTGAAGGCCTCAGTTATCTAGTTTGATGACCTCCACTCTCTTTTTCACCCTCTGCCTGTAAATGCCAGTCGGCCTCTGAAGTCGTGCCTGTGGAATGTAAATAAACGGCACGCAGAGCGAGGTCAACCTCCTAATGAGGGCCACCGTGGAACGCGGAAGAATAAGTGGCTGAGAGGAACGGAAGCTCAAATATGGAGAAAGGTCAGAGGTGGAGATGGCAAGGAAGGAAGCTCTGCTGCAGTGTAGAACTTGTCTTGTTTGGATGGAGAAGTGATACTGGTAATTCATTTAGACCAGGTAAATTGAAGTATTTAGTTCTGTATCACATTTCGTTTGTTGTGCAGTCAAAGAGGGAGTACTATTGACTGAGCATGTACAGTAGTAATACTGTATGTATACTAGTGTCTGTTGCCAGTGCAAAAAATTCTGTGCCCTGAAGTATTACTGCCGCATGTCTTTTCATCAAGGCTTTAGCTTGAAGCCAACTGTGGTTCTGTTACTGAGGAGCTGATCAAAAGTGTGCCTCTGCTGTTGTGCATCAGCTTGCTAGGTCCTCATGACCAGATCACATGAAAGGCAAACTGAAGTGAAATAGCACTTCATACAAGATTGGCATTTACAACTACTAGCTGATCTGCTTTTCATTTTTAATGTTTCCTGTGGATAATTTGGTACACCATCTTTTCAGTGTACTCTCAGTGTGATATGATAGTTTCTCCTTTGTTTAGTCTTTTACCGCTCGTTATTATTTAGGTAGCACTGGACCGAGCCACTAGCTACCCAGGCATGAAGCCATGTTTGGTGGCCAAGACAAGAAATTATAGAGATGGAGGAAAAACAAGTTAAAATTGTTGAATTTCTTCTAAAAAGCTGATTCTTCTAAACAGCTGCTAACATTTGCTATATAGTGATAGCCTATAATATATAGCCTATATACAGCTAGTTGTTTGTTGTTGTTGACCAATGATGGAGGGACTATGCATTTCTTTGTTTCTCACCATAGGGGTGGGCACCCAGCTCTCTGTTGTTATGCTGCCCATGATCTATTTGGAGTAAAAGTTCAACAGGTGGCAGATTCTTACATTTACATTTTTGAGAAATGGTAGCTGGGAGGAAACCGAACTTGCTTTTGTTAACAGCTTGCATTTTAGTACGACTCTAGCTGGCATGGTCACCAGGGATAGTCTTGCATGTTTCATTTTGAAGGCAATAAGTGTATTTTACCCCCCTACATGTAATAACTTCAGTTTCTAGACTAAACCAGAGCTGTTCCACTCTGCAGATGTGCCCTGTCTACAGCCTATGGCCCAGAGCCTTCAGTGTTGATGTTTCTTGTGACATGTAACCAGTCAAATTGTGTTGTGGCAGGACAGTGAATCAGCTGCATCAGAGCCAATGTAGAGCTTTTAAAAATTGAATACCAGCCGTGACAGCAGATGTTGTCAACGTTATCGCCTCACAACCGCGCAAGATGCAGTCATTTCTGAGAAATCATATAATAATAGTAATCACAACTGCGTGGTCATGAGTCGGAATTTGAAAATGTTGCGGCCATTGTGGCTGCTGTGGTCTCATCGCAAGACAGACTCCAGTTTAATAGATCTGCAATCAGATCAAAAAGAATACCAATTCCAATAACCGGGGTGCTGAAAATGCTGAATATCAGTTCTGATAATCAGCTCGACTGATAATCGGTCAGTTTGAAACTGTTCCTTAATGCTCACAGGTGAACAACTCAGCTTGTGCAGCAGTTAATCTTTCTTGTGCTAGATGAAGCTTTCCAACAGCTGTCCGGTGTAAGGAAATGAAAGGTGAAACTGCTGTGTCCGACTTTTTGCAGAGTATCCAGGCTCTCACACCTTCAATCAGCCCCCACACACACACGCACGCACACATGCCACTGTTGCACACGCGCACAACCACACTTTTCCTAGCAGAGACTGTTTACCCATCTCCAGCTTTGCAGCATGAGCCAAGCAGTTAAGGGTGGGAGGGGTGACATAGACGAGGATCGGCCAACCTTCCTCACGCTCTGCACGTAGCACAACCATTAAAATACTGCTCCCGCTGGAAAGAGGCCAGGAGTCAAAGTTTACAGCAGTTCACTCCTCTCCTCTCTTCTGCTCCAGCCCCACCCCTCTTGCTTTCTGTCTGTTCCTCTCTCCCTGTTTCTCTCTCTTTTACACACATACGAGCACACAGAAAAGCTTACTGTATTGCGTTTTACTGACAGGAAGCCTTTGTCAGTTTGTGTGCCCTTCACCTGCCCTGATTCCCAGCAGCCTTTTCTTCTGGGACCCACCCTCTTTTTAAGAATCGATGAAGTAGTGTGTCAGTTAGTACAGGTGGAGCGAGACCCCCCCTCACCCTCCTTGTCGTCATGTTGGAGTTTTGTTGTTTTTCGGCTTTGAAGGCCCTGATATTGTGCATTCCAGCGGTAACCTGCATCACCTTAAAAGATGCGAGTACAATGTGGACTGACGCAGGCAAATGCCGTCACATGTGCAGGAAAATAAGATTCAGACGTATGTGTGACGCGGATGATGCATAAAAAAAAAAATAATTAATCACTTTCACGGAGCGTAACAAAACTTTGCAAGTAGAGATTTTGCAAGACAGTTACTATGGCTCTTGATTTCGTGATTCCGTTCAACTCCTTGAAGTCTAAATATTTTGCAGCATATCATATCATTTCTCTGCGGTCAGGATAGATTGAAACATAGAGAGTCCGACATTATCTTGACACGAGACCGAGCAAAGGAGTTTAGTCTGCCGTGAGTGTTTATAATAATGTTGCTATGGTCTATGTTGATCCAAGTGTATGGAAGAATGCGGAGGAACTTGCCTTTTGTTTGTCATATCACTGCTTAGACACGGTGCATGAGGGCTGAATCTGCCCTCTGCATTTGTGCACGTTCACTGCTCACCTCAGCTTTTCTTTCAAGGCAGATCCACATGCAGTTGCATGGTATCCCGAAAGTGTTGATTGTAATTTCCAGTGCTTATTGTCTATTCTGATATAATATATGTAGTCTGATATGGCAGACAGTGTTGGAACTGGTTTAAGATGAAGACAGATTTTTTTGACTCCTCCAAGCTGACATCATGTCTTTCATGAAAGTGTTCCTGTGACAATTCCCCCCAGCAATGGGCGAGTCACCACTTGTGTGTGTCCTATTCCCGAGGGACTATCTGTGCCGTACGAGTGCGTTCGCTCGCTGTTTACACCAAGACGTTTACAAGAGCTCATAGGGGTTCACTGCCAACACCCAAGCAGATCATGCAAGTCTTAATAGAGCAGGAAAAGGCAAGGGGAAGTTGACGTGCAGCACGATATCTCCGGTTTATTTCCTTGTGGGTTTAAAGTTTATAATGAGGCAGCTGTGTTGTGAGTGGCCGCTGCTTGTATCAATCTTGGGGCAGGTGAGGCAAGGACAATGCGATCGGATTGTGCCAAGCCTGTCTGCTGCCCCCACCGCAGTTCTGACAAAATGGATCCACACCAGCAGTTGTATTTGTACCAGCGCACGCAGTTTTAATGCAACCGTCACTGTTTTTTCTTTATGTCAATGCCATACTTCTGTTTACTTGTTCAACGATACCTCGGAGATGTAGACTTCAGTACATTTGTTCGTTGTCCCAATGTATGTGCTTTAACTAATCATGCTTTTTCCTCTTCTTTTCTTCAGGCAATGGTGGCATGTTACCCCGGAAAAGGGACAGGATACGTGCGGCATGTGGATAACCCCAATGGTGATGGGCGATGTGTCACATGCATTTATTACCTTAATAAGGATTGGACTGCCAAGGTACGTGAGCTATGTGTGGATGAAATAATGTTCATTAGTGCTAAATGGTTCAAATTTTGAGTTTTGAATTAAAAATGTTCTTGTTTAACTTTGATTTGAAATGATGACTGACGTAACCATCCAAACAAAAGGATATGCAAAAAGGCTATGTCCTGTCACAAGCCTATGACGAGTCAGCATAGTTCTTGTCTCCGTGGCAGGGTCATCACCCTCCATCTTACTCATTCCACATCCAAGCAGTCAGTGGTAGAGGTTACGTGTCGGTACGTGCTGTTCGGCTACTCTCTCCATTATAATCCCATTAAAAGGCAGAGAATCCTACTAATCCAGACACACCCAATCAGGGAGAAGAGCTGCCATATTCTACCTCCCACACATCCATTGTTCCTCCTGCAGGAAAGTGGATTTACGGGCAGACAGAAGAAAGTGATAGAATTGTTTCTATGGTAGTTTATTACTCATGTCATTGCTGAAAAATTACAATATGGACCAAATAAGCTATTGAACTTGAGACATTATTTGGTTGTGTGTTTCTGGAGGGATATTTATATAAAGGTTGAAAACATTAACATTTCTGTCCCAATTCAAACAGGATGAAAAAATGTAATTGTCTCACTCCATTGACCACATTACATATTTTTCTAAAATAAGTTCCCATGGTGGACCAATGGAAGGGGCGCATCCAAGGTAATGGGATAATGAATGCACTAACCTTTTTCAATGTGAAAGGATGAGTTCAGTATTTCAAGATGCCTCAATTCCAAAACACAGCTGCTAGTTTTCTCCTACTCTGATCTGAGTAGCCAAAACAAACCGTTACATCAGTTCCTACTGCCAAATATATTTAAGAACACAAAATGACTTGTTTTTTCCCCCAGTTTTGGTTTTACCCCACGACACCTGCCAAGCGGCACAATTCTTTGCAACATTTGCAGGTAGACCGAAATGTAGGCTAGGTGTGATCAATGTGAACTCAAGTGTTTAGAGGTAAATGTTGCTGGATGAGTCGGTAAAGGAACTTACCTTTTGAATCAGAGACAGATAAACAGGATGCTGCACAGCAGGAAGTAACAGAAGGCTTTATGACAGAAAACAGCATCTGTAAGGTGTGGAAGGATGCCTCTCCAATGTCGGGACATTACAAGACTCATAAGTACACAGTAGATCATCTTCCAGACTTCCTCACATACTTGACCTCCAGACCTGCATATGAACATTACGTAATTACAGGAAACTATGTTTTGCCTCTGGATGCTGGTTTGTGGTAGAATGCAGGCCATGTATGAATCAGTTCTGTAGCCATGGGTGCTACTGAACATATTGATTTGATGACATTATTAGCTGTCATGCAAGTAACAAGGCAAATTGAATGCATATGTTTTGGACACCTATCTTCTGCTATTGGGGGGGTAGACAAAAACAACAGACACCTAATTGAATGGTACTTTAATTGTTAAGGTTGAGTGTGTGTGCAGTGCGCTCGTGTCTTAGTTGACTTATTACACCTGTGGTTGCTTTTCCTCTTTCCGAATGCATGTTGTTTTACATTAGTTATCAAGATTTTCAATATAATTTCCCTTGACATTTTACTAAACCCACAGGTACAGTCGGTTTCTTTTTTGACAAATGTGCCTGTACATTTTGTGTGCATGACTTGGCATTTTTGGAGTTAATTTAGGTGTCTCGTGTTATGATCAAAAACCCTGACATTAGGGTTGGGCATTATGTCAAAATTTTCCAATGGCCACCGTCAGGCCATCAGTCAGTAACTGCTGATATATATTCCCAGCTTTGTGCCATCACATGCAATGGGTGGAGACTTCCTCCCCACCCAGTAGGGGTGTAACGGTTCTGAACCGAAACCGAAAACCTACGTTCGAAGGACTTATTCTAACTTCCCGACCCTCGGTTCATCCCCGCCCTGCCCCTACCACACATGTGTCAGGTCAGTTTCATTTCTGCAAGATGGGTAATAAACCTGAGCTTACAGATCCCCCGGGCACATTCCAGTCAGCCCTGTGAAGACATTTTGGGTTTCCAGTTGATATTAAGGAGGATGGCAGTCGTGTCGTTGTCAAAGCACGCGTAATTTGTCATCTGTGTTTTATGAAACTTGTTGTGGGAGGGGCCGGCAACACTTCAAACATGCAAGCGCAAATGCGGAGACATC
>OMLP01001813.1:5827-20114 GCA_900302685.1 Spondyliosoma cantharus
TCTGTAAATTAAAGCTTCATTACCTCTTTCAAAGCTGAATACAACACAACACAACACATCGCTGTGTGACACATTTTCAGGATTTTAACGCAGAATTTAGACTTTTTTGATTGACTCTATTTGGGATTTATGAGTCACATTTGTGAATAATCCATATGTTTTCAGGACCATGTTGCATATTCAGCATATTCATACGAACCACCTGCATACACTGACTCAGACTCCCGGTCTAGTAGCTCCCAGTACCAAGATTCCCCGTCACCGTCATCTGACAGGGAGGGCAGGAAGGACAGAGACTCCCTGCCACTCGCCCCACTCTCAGGTATGCAAGCACACATCTCCACATGTGCACCAAAACTCTCAACAATACAAATCTTCACCAAACTTCCATGTGCTTTTTCACACGGACACGCATGTATGAGTCACTATCACCTCATATTTGTAATTACATCCCCTTCCTTCTTTGCAGGAAAGAGGAAGGAGCGCTTGTTCCAGTTCCTGTTCGAGATGCTCCAGACGCCAGCGATGCGGAGCTGCATCTGGTGGGTCCAGTCCTCTGCCGGCACGTTCCAGTTCTCCTCTCAAAACAAGGAGCGCCTGGCGCAGCTGTGGGGCCGGCGAAAGGGCAACCGCAAGACCATGACCTACCAAAAGATGGCACGGGCGCTGAGGAACTACTCCCGCACAGGGGAGATCCAGAAGGTGAAGAGGAAGCTCACGTACCGCTTCGATGAGAAGACACTGAGAGGCCTACAAGGAGACTCAGTGTAGGGAGCATGATGGCAAGTTTATGTAAGCATGGAAGTAGGATAGGCACGATGGATGTTCGACACTGTGGTCTTCCTTGGTGCTGATTCTAATTCTATGATATGTAGAAAACAAATGAATACCGAGTATTTTAAAGGCCAGAAGATGAAACACTATTGGACGGAGCCATATTGGAGATGGCGCAAGCAAACTCACTGGATTGGCAATGTGTGAAAAGTCGGCTGGCATTAAAACAAATGTAAATCTAAAAGGTTATCACATAATATCTACTTCATAAGTAGAACTTAAAATAAAAGTTGTGGGTTTCTCTTTTGTTTTTCTGCTGTTTTTTTTTTTTGTGATTCTGTGTTGCAGATATTCAGCAGATACAAGATCATCCTGTAGACTTCTTGACGAAATTAGGTTGCATATACATGATCTGTTTGTTCAAATGTCTTTCTTAAGATGACTGAATAAATATAAAGTTATTTTCAGAATTCTTAATGTACATGTTCTATCTATCTATCTATCTATCTATCTATCTATGTGAACAAAGAGATACTGTATAGTAAGTATCAGAAGCAAATACAGACCTCCATAAACACACACACATTGCCAAAATTGTATGCAAAGTTAGCATGCAGTAAAAAAAACACCCTTGAATACAGACCTATCAATCAGTAACATCTACAAAGTCCCCCAGCACATGACACACACACACACACACACACACAGATGTTGAGTATTACTTTCTAGTATGGAGTTGCCAAAGTAAAGCAATTTAATTTTCATAGTCAAATGATGGGGCCACACACGTACACTGGAAACCAAATGACACAGGAGAAAATGACATAATATTAATAAACATTCCTGACTATTCACTGACTTGTTCTGGTGTGACGCACCTACAGCAGTGGTGGAAAATAAATACATACATCAAGTATTACTGTGGTAAGATTTTGAGGTACTTGAGGTTGGTAATATTGTACCTTATACTACTCTTCATTTATGTGACAGCTTTAGGTGGAAGCAAATATTTACAACTACTCAGGTTACTGTTACTAAGTTGTTTTACTGGGTTCTTCTACTTTAATTAGATTTTTTTCAAGTCCGTAATTTTACTTGTGCATAATTTAGACCGAAGATTTGGAGAAACAGAAAACTCTTTGGTTGAACGCCTGCTGTTGACAATGCATCAAACAACAGTTCAAAAGTAGCTAATACTCTGAGTAGCATTTAAGATGAATACTTTGTGTTTTCTCAAGTATCATTTTAATACCAGTAGTTTTAATAATTGAGTTATATTTCAGAAAAGTAACTGTACTGTATCTGTCTTGTCTTGTCTTTTCATGACTGGTTACTTGATATTTTGCAGATTTAGATTTGATGCATTGATGAAAAGAAATCCCCAACTGCATGTAGAGTAGTTGAAATTAGTTTAAACCGATATATTAAAGTGCTGCTTACACATGGATCCATCCATAATATAACACATACCAAATATGACACCAATTTGAAACATGCTGAATATTTGGGTTTTTTTAAGTACATTTTGCTTTACTTATTATTAAGTATTTCTACTTTGTAGTATTATTGCTTTTGCTCAAGCAAAGGATTTGGGTAACACTTTCTCATAACTTCATAATTCACTGTTAACAAACAATAAGATGCTTTACAAACCAATTGTTTATTTTAATGTCATAACTGCAGTCTATTATACTTAGTAGTTCATCTATAAACTTTATCTGAGTGGCTGTTATAAAGTTGCAACTTTATAAAAACCTTACAAGTGCTTGTTAAATTGTTTATTACTCATTTCATTGTTTGTTAACACTGAAATAACTATTAACTTAAGTTTAATAAACTATAAATGTACTATTTATTGTGATGTTTATTTTAAAGTGTCACCCTGACTTATGTAGAAATGGCTCATTCAGAAGATCCTCTCCTCTAAAGCTACTGAGGCACATTCATCAGTGTGAGAAATGATTTTCAACCAACTGATGAAATACAGATGGCGTCTCCATGGAGTGCACGCCTGTTTGCGTATAAAAAGCATCTGTTCGGTTGTTTTTTTGGTCATTTGAAGCCTGAAAGCAGGAACACGCTATCTGAGAAGCAAACACAGGATTATGTTGGATTCAACTACACTGTGGAATTCATCCCACCTGTCCACAGCCTTCAAGGAGACCTGCTCTATCAAACCTCATAGCTCATCTGTCTTCCGCGGTCTCCATCGTCTTCAGTGATGGCTGAGTGGAGTTGGGTGGCCTACACGGCCCTAGAAGTGTTGATTGCTGTGGCCTGTTGTCTTGGCAATGTGTTGGTGGTGTGTGCTGTGTGTATTCGTATCCGAGATTCCCTGCGGGAGCCGACCTTCTGCTTCCTCGTCTCCCTGGCGGTGGCTGACTTCCTGGTGGGCGTGGCCGCTGTGCCGCTGGCCGTGCTACTAGATGGCTGGGTGAGTGTGACCCCTGACCTGTGTCTGCTCCTCAGCTGCGTTGTGCTGGTGCTGACTCAGGCCTCTGTGCTGTCGCTGCTCGCTATCGCCGTGGACCGATACCTCCGGTTAGACACACCACTCAGGTAGGAGCCAATCTACTAGCAGCTTTGGAGGGGATGACTAACATTACATGATATTTTAAGAGCAATGCTTGATGGGGACACAAATAACAAACACTCTTATCACGTTGCTAGCATTGCCACGTTTGCTACTGCTAGCACTTTTTAAAGGTCTATTGTGCTTTTTTATCGTTTTCCTTTCCTACAGTGTGTTACATATGTTTTTTTTTGCATGTAACAGATCTTGAAAGTTAAAGTTAAGTCTGCACCAACAGAAGCTCCTTTCTCCCACAGAAAACACTGCTCCTAAAAAGCCACATGAGTAGTCCCGCCTTTAATTCCGTGACATTGTGACATCACAATATGTCACCATGTAAAACATTTGCATAATTTATGCCTAGTTTGGCAAAAAGAGGTGATTTAGCAAAGCTGCTTTGCTGTTGTTGGCAGTGCTGGTTCAGGCATGTGTGAGCTGACCAATCAGAGGAGACTGGGGGGGCCTTAAAGAGACAGGAGCTAAAACAAAGTGTGTCGGACAGAGGGGGACAGCACTGGACAATATGAAAAAACTAATGTGTTTTTTGATCATTAAAGCATGTAAACCAATTCTAGTGGTAACCCAATATAAAATTATCATCCTGAAAATTAGCATAATATGTCTCCTTTAATGTTACTGTGGCTTGAAAATGTGACCTGTAATTCAGTGCAGAGAAAAAGAAGACTGTTTTTATTCTGTTCAGCGGGAGATGTGAAGAAATGTCTATGCTACGGCACTTGAGAACACGCGTGACTCACATCCTTTGGACTGTGGTGGAAACTCCCGACTCAAGTTCTTCACAAAGACATCCACAGTCCAGCAGCATTAAACAACTTAAAGCAACATTATATAGATATTGGCATTTTGTGCAATTTGGCGCCCCCCACAGTTTCTGAGTGTGCCACGACTGCTTTAAATACAAAGCCCAACTCTGTAACAAAATGTAGGAGCTAACTATAAACAAAACTCATTACGTCATTAAAATGTTATCTATGGAACACTTGTATGTTGAAGTAAACACGTATGTAACGCTGTGATCCTACCCTCTCACTGAAGTTACATAGTACAGAAACAAGTGATAAGGGGGCGGAGTGGCTGAGACAGAGAACCATTCATCCCATTACACGACACTGTACCATCAATATTATTCTGAAACTGTTATTTTAAGGTAAAAAAGTTACATAATGTTGCTTTAACATATCTTTTGTTTGAACTATTTACTGGTGATCAGCTACCAGTGATGAAATCTGTAATTGAGATCACATGGTTTGGTTTGCAGTGATATATTTCTGCCTATGTTTCCACTCCCTCTTTCTTACAACCCTCACTCTCAGATACAAAGCCCTGGCCACACAGAGGCGTTCATGGATGGCTGTGTCTCTGTGCTGGACCCTTTCCTGCCTACTGGGGTTCACCCCTCTGTTTGGCTGGCGCAATGACTCCTCTCTACCATCCGACTTTACCAACGCCACCTCCCCTTCCTTCACCTCTCCACCCTGCACCTTCCTCTCGGTTATCTCTCTCCCGTTCATGGTCTACTTCAACTTCCTGGGATGTGTCATGGCGCCCCTGCTGGTCATGACCCTGCTCTACGCTCTAATCTTCTGGAGCCTGCAGGGCCGTCTGAAGGAGAGCTGTCCTCAAGCCCAGGCTTCTCTGCTCAGGGAGAAGAGGCTGGCCTGCTCCTTGGCTCTGGTTCTCATTTTGTTTGCCATCTGCTGGATTCCTCTGCACCTGATGAACTGTCTGTTGCTGTTTCATGGTCCTGAGGCCGTCCCACAGTGGACGCTCTATACAGGCAGGTGGTTTTTCTATTCCTCATAAATGATAGAGGATTTTCTTTTTTATATGTCACACATATACAAGATACTTACCTACAGTGAAATCTGACAATCCATTTTTCCAGGTATTCTCCTGTCTCATGCCAACTCAGCAGTCAACCCTGTGGTCTATGCTTATCGCATCCCGAAGATCCAACAGGCTTACAGTCAAATATGGAGACGTTTCCTCGTGAACACAAACTGTTGCCATGGGGTCGAGCAAGTTCCCCGATCAAGAACAAGCAGCCGAGCCACTCACACACAGACATTTGGATCAGGAGGGAAGACCACACCCTAACAAAGGTCATTTTACGTAATATGTTGGAGGTTTGCATGCATGAGACTGTCAGAAAATCTGACCATCATTTTGAGGCTTTTGACAGATAATCAACTGAGAACATGCACACAGCTGTAATTGTTTGAGTGAAATCCATACTAGTAGTGTTTGGTTCCCTTGCAAACTTTATTTAAGTCCAAGCGATCCCATGAGTCTCCACTAGAGGGTGCCCTAGACTGACAAACCCAAGAGCTGCTGCTGACCATGACACCAGCAGAGGTGCAGTAGGTGACGACAAACAAAGTCAAGATCACATTCACGGATTTTAGGACAACTGATTTGAGGCAGGCATGACTTTATTGAGATGTATACATACTTTTGAGAAACTAATTTTACAGCTTCAATCAATGCATCGCTAACCTTTAGCAGCACATATCGACTTGCTCTTTTTTCCCTGAAAATCTCAGAATAAATGTGGTGCTCAGCCGTGAGAGTGTGTCGAAGATTGATGAGTGTTCAGCGAACTCCTCAGGGAAGGCAATAGACTGTATAGTTATCACCTGAGCAGGCTGCAATCCCACCCACCAAACTATACAACCTACTACCTCACCCTGACAGAGCCCAAATCAAACACGCCACACGTTCACATCCGGTACGGGCGCATGAAACCTCTTTCACCTGCTCTAGCACAGAACAAAAACAAACAATGCTTGACACAGTGTATTATGTTGATTGCTGCAAGTGTATGTTTTGATTGGACGGCATGATTGCCCATCTGGAGATGACAGTCTGCGAGTGGCTGACTCAGCTGTCTCCTTGGGAAAGACAGTAGATTGTATAGTTATCTCAAAAAGAGGTTACACAACCCCACAACTATTCAATCTACTACCTCAGCCCCAAGGACAGCATCCACGTTGCTTCAACATCAAAGATCCGCAAAGGTAACTCTCCTGCAATGGTACACAGAAAAAGAGACAGAGAGGGTTATCTTATTAAACGATTCTTCTCTGTAAAATACATGCAAGGTTAAAAACTTTAGAGGTGCACATTGACATTGCTGATGTGTTCAAATTCAGTCACCGCACAAAAAACGTGTAATCGTATAATTCAGATTTATCTCCGTGTGTGACTCTTTGTTTTCGTTGCTGGAAACGGTTCAAAAATCACGACTTAGGGCTAAAAGCTGCGGGCGCTTCATGACTGCAAGTCTTCATCTGCCAAGATTCGGAGAAACCTTTATCACTTCTAAACAAAAGAAGACCCGGTGAGATTTTGCATATTGGCACATCCTCGCCAACCGACCGAGCGTTTTTGTTTTGTTCTTTTACATCTTTAAGAAATCTGTTCCATTAAAATAAATCAAACACAAATAATTTAACGGTAAGCAGACATCGCAAAGTCAGACCACTTATGTGTGAAAGCCCGACAAAAAACTCACTGGCTTCCTGAGACTCTGGCATGTGATCGAAAGAGGGGGGGGGGAGAAAAAGAGCTGCACGACTCTGTGCCAGGAATTCGTTTCCGTTTTTGCCAAAAACTGAGCTCATTCCAGTGGGCTATCCCTGTGTAGGCTGGCTGCAGCTTCTCAGACGGAGGTACACACACAGATGCCTGCAAATATGGCTTCCACCAGCTGCCTCTGATTGAATACAAGGCTGGGATTCTGCCCCCAAAACACAACAAGGAAACACAAAATGGCGTCTCGGACATCGGCCATTTTAGGTCTGCTTAAAAACACTACAAGGTCTACCTTTCGGGAGGTTTTTTCCCCAGCCTGCTGTCTCATGATTAAGAAAGAGCAGATGTTCGGTCGAGAGTGATGGAGAATCGATCGCGTGCCAAGAGCAGAGATGAAGCCAACACATCCAAGACGACACACTCACTATCAGTGGGTACAAAGTAAGAGAGCAACTCGAACACACTCAGGCGGCTGGCAAGTTCACAGAGAAAAATGTTCCCGTCCATGTTCCTGTGAATTTATTCATACTATCAACATTTGGTTTGTTCGAAAATTTGGCACTCACTGAGCAAGAAGATTCTATTTTTGGTGACTTAAACTTTTAAAAAATTCCATTAGAAAGACCTTACTCATCCTAACTAACTGCTAAACTCTTCTGGGATAAGGGTTGACATGGGCCAGCAGGTTAACATAGCAGCGACTGAAGGGTTAATGAGTGCCAGACTAATTGCCAGACCTGGGCCTCAAATAGACAGAAAAAGGGGTTAGGAGGTACACTGGTTGCATAAATTAGCATACAGTCACAACCCCTGAGACTTGGTCCAGACTGGCCCATAGTTAGCATGCAGTAGACCCTGCTAGCCTGATTACAGAAGACCAGACAGACAGAAGGGGGTGGTGTTGGTAGGGGGTGTGCTGGCATGATGCCCAACTCTGTCACTGTGCCAGTGACAGATCTACGGGCTCTGTTTGGTCGTCGAGAAACGTCCCCGACCGGAGCTGTGTCTGGAGGGAAAGGGCAGCAGACAACATGCGCTACGACACGATCATATTAATGACGATTTAACAGGACATCTGAGCAACAAAAAAAAAACATTTAAACATTAAAGGCTTGTGGAGAATTCTGTGATTCTGGGTTGATTACGAAAATTGGCATCCTGTTCCCCGCGCAACTCCCGACTGTTTTGGAAACACTGAGGCCAAACTCGGTCAGTCATGTGAGCTCTATTGGGCACTGTTGTCTGTGGTCACGGACTTTGTATATGTGGCACATAAAAAATGGCACGCACAGCTCGGCTGGGTCAAATCATTTTTTCTCTGTCAACTGTTTCACAATAAATATGCCACGAGCCTGCGGGGCAGTTGCGAGGATCTTGAAGATCTTGACGAGAAATGTGGCCTATTGAGTTAATCTCATCTACCAATTAGACCGTCTGTCTGTGCGTCTGTCTCAGCAGAATTGTGGTTAAATGGTAGTAAATTCATATTAGCAGTATTCCGTGTAAACAAGGACCATGTCCTCTCTTGCCCCCTGATAACGCTGCTCTGCTGTGAGGGTATGTTTTTCTGGAAACAATTTCCTGCTTTAGTAAGTTAATCTGCCTTTTGGTGACAGTTACATGTGTTTCTTTTGTGTTTTTCCACAGATCTTTTCAATAAGTTTGGAACAGATGTATCCACAGAAACAGCACTGATTCTGTTTCAGACGTAAAACATCCAATGTTGGTTTTAAAATAAATTCATTTTTATAAACCTGCCACGACTAAAAAATAAGAAAACAAAAATAAGCCTTTCAAGAGAACAAAAAGGCAAGCTGTTTCAATTAAATTGTCCACTTACTCTACTCTTTTTTTGGATTAAGTTAAAAGAACAAAATCAAAATGTCTGTTAAACAAAAATGACCACCGTTTATTTTGCAGATTTTACATACATGAAAAACCACCACTACAACACCATCTTTGACAAGCCAAAGCCCATGCGATTAATTAAAACGTAAAATATCACAGAAACAACAGGCATGAGCCCCCCCCACCTCCTTTCGCTGTGAAAGGATGGAAGGATTCATCGCAGTTATTCTCGCCCAATACAAACGACGTAAACACACAAATTAATCAGCAAAATCCCCAAACACACACAGCGCGCTCAGTTGCCAACAAAACTCCTCAGAATTGGAGCAGATTTTCGCAGGAAGCAGAGGCAGGGAAATACCTATTGGATTTCCTGGTCCCTTGGTCCGCGAGACGGGATGAATGCTTGGCAGACACAACGGACGGGGCACCAGACGATTGGTACAGGTTCTTGTGTGTTTCTCTCTCTCTCTCTCTCTCTCTCTCTGAGCTTTGTGCCAAGAATGGGCAGTGTCTGTGTGCCAGGCAGAATTTCAATGAGGGAGGAAGGAGGTGGTGGTGGTGGTGGGCAACGAGGAGGAGGAGGAGGAGCAGTGGGGGAGCTGGAGTTGGCAGAGGAAGTATGCCACACAATAAATGGCAGGATGAAGAATTCCCACAGTTAAAAAGATGCAAACGGATGTCTTGTCTTACTCGCGTCTTAATCTAGAGGAAAAATTTGTCCAGGCATCTGGCAGCGAGAAGAAGGAGGGCTGATCCTCAACAGAGCGCTATGGGGATTTTATCATACCTGCTATTTCATCTGCCCCGCTCCCTGAGGAATGCCTGATTCCTACATTAAAGGATGAAGGACGGGAGCACTGAGCCTCTTCCGTGCCCACTTGGCATGGTGCCCGCTCTGATGTTCTCTATATCCTCATTAACCAGGGGCAAACGCACAAGGCTCATGCTCGCATGTATGCATGTTTACAGAAATCTGCTGCCATATGCGTGTACTTACACACAGCCACACAGACACAGCACAACACAGTGGCTTGACGCAGAAGAAGCACGTTCGATCTGAGCCCGTTAATTCAGTGAAAATGCTTCCAGTTCTCCTCTGTTTTGTTGCGCACACCAAGGTTGGACTCACAGGCGTAAAAAGCTAGGTAAATAAGTCGGGCAATGTGTTTGATGAAAAGATAGTATGACCCAGATAGCAGCAGTATAAGAGAGCCATTGTGTGGACTTTCATGGTGTCCAACAACTACATATACAACTACAGAAGAAGTGGAGCTAAGTTGAATATCAGATCATGGATGTTTCTCAGGTTAGTTTGCCACAACATTTAAAATGCATTTAAAAATATATGTACTATATATTTATATACTATATAGATAATGAGTTATTCTCTGCAGGAAGAAAAAAGAAGCACCTGCTCTTTCAGCTGCAGTTTATCGTCCAACTGTGTTTCTAAAAGCTCTGAATGAACAATATATACATCAAAAGGTTTCTGTCCTCCTCTTCATCTACACTCTCAATCCTCTCTCCTCTTCACCACTTGTCTATGCTTTTGCTAATGTGCTGATGAGATGTGTGGTTACCATGGCTTCAAATGTTTCTGATAGCTCAGATGCCTGGCCTGGCGTGTTGCTACACGCCCACATGTTACAGCATTCACTTATGCCACACAGAGCAGGCCATAAACACAAATGCACATGCAAACATGCATATACGCAAACACACATCAAAAAAGGTATGCCCTTTCAAAGAGGCCGTGCATGCATATCGCGTGTGCCTGTATACAAACAGTGTGCGTGCAAGAGTGCAAAGTGGTGTATGTCAGTATGAAACAGCTGCAGCTTCCTGCATGAAAAGAGAAACTTCCTGTTGCCTCGCTGCAAACCGCGGCCGGTCAGCCAAGATATCAACCAATCAGATATGTTGAGGCTGAATGCAGGAAGTTAGCCTGACTGCCTCTAGGAGAAAAAACTCAGAAACATTATGAGGCAACACAATAAGTTCATCTGAGGACAAGAGAGGGGCGGGGAAAGAGCTCTCCTACTCCTACCTCTCTTTCTGTCTCTGTAACCCTTGTTCTCTCTCTTTCTCTCTGCAGCTTCTTCTTTCTTAACATTTTCCTCTCATCACTGTCACATGTCGATATACGTAAACAGTGGCTCTTTTATTTCTTTTTTTCTGAATCAATTTGCCACTTAATGCCACAGCCTAGCGATTTGAAACGACCGAGGTCTGTGCAGAGGAATTAGGAGTAGTATACCCACAAAGTGTGAAGGCCATATTGAAAAGGTCTGCTCATATTCACTGTGTCTTAAACACGTGGCACGAAGGCGCCATCTTAACACCAACCCGTATTTAGACCAAGATACAGTACTGACAATAAGCAGCTCCTATTTGTACAGCCAACATGCAGATATTTCAAATTATTCAATCGTATTAAAATCCAACTAAAAGTAGGTCGAAAGACCACATCGAGTTGTCGATTGATTTACATATCCTGTTTTATCTAATTCGAAGCGCAAAAGAGTAATATTTCGCCTTTGTTTCATGGCATATTGGTGTCTGACAAGACAGTATGATCAAAATATGCTGCATAATACCAATAATGTGCCTGTTTTCTTACAAATGAGTAAGATAGATATCAATTTGACAAACGCTATTCGCATATTTCTTATCTTTAGCGACAGGCAGGTCACACCGCGGGAAAAAAACAGCTTTACTGATAAAATGAGAGAGAAGAGCAACATTAAACTGCAATTTTCACTCAACAACCTGCCTGTTTCTTTACAGCATCGTCTGTCTGTCCGAAACTCGGTTTCACTTCTGCCTCAATTTACTCTGAAGTGCAAAGTGTCACACACAGTAGCTTTCGCCGCAGTGTGACTAGACAAACATTATAGTTGCCACCATTTAACAATCTGTCACACCTTTAGCTAAACTCACACACACACACAGACACACGTGAGCTTTCACAGTGGCTCAAAGTACAAACAGTGTGTGAGGGGAATGAGAAACAAAGTAAATATTGCCCTTGTATGAGCTATCATAGCGGCTCGTGATGATAAGAAAGTGTCTCACTCGTCCTGTTGTGGGTGCAGCTCTTCAACGGCGGTCACTGAACACAACAACAGCTCTGTGGCTCGGTCGACCCCTCTGAGGTCAGAAAGTAACCGAGAAGGCCTGTCCTGCCTCCTGCAAGTCTACAAAGAGACACCTGTTCAGTACGGAAAAGCCACAGAAAGACGGTTCACCACACCGTCAGAGCCTGGTGCCCTAGAGCAGAGAGGGGCGAGAAAGAAGGGTACAGGGACAGAAAAAAAAGAGATCATGGAGGCAGGAGAAAGAAGATGGTCAGCAGGGAGTCGAGGAGTCCCTCTGAGCTCTAGAAAAGTTTCTCCTGATATGTCCATTGAGCCAAAATGGCGGCGAGCGGAGTGCAGCGTGGCAACCGACGACGGCAGACACATTTACAGGAGGAAGACCATGATAAAGGATAGAGAGGAGGGCGAGAGGAACTAGAGGAGAGCGATTATAGGACAGCGGGAAAGACGGGAAGCGGTGTCGCAGGATAAAAAAGCAAAAATACCTGGAGTCTGTACGTGAGCGGAGGGCTGGGCCGGACGACTGGAGGAGAAGAGGGCCGTGATGGCGGGAAGAAGGGAAAAGAGAGGAGTAGAGCACACCCTCTGAGAGCTACACCCCCTTCCCACAATCCCCTCCTACTGGCGTGAGTGCGTCTGTCCGTACACAGGGTGACAGAGGGACGTCTGCTCACACACAGCCCTACAACACACACACAAGCCACGGTATCAAACACACAGTGCACAACAAAAAGAGAAAAGCGCCACAACACACTCACAATGGACTCACATGACTTGCAGTTGCGTATGACCAAAACGAAGCGCTCCAGACAGAACATACAGAGAACACTTCAAAACACAAACATACACATAATCAATTCGCCAGCCTTTGGATCGCCCTCTGCTCTGCCCTGTGCTGTGTTTGCCTCGGTCCGCCTGCCCACTTTGGCACCGCTGCCAAGAGGGAAGGGGAGAAAAGGGGAGGGGAGGAGGCGAGGGGGGTGTAGAGACACAGAAAGAGGAAGGGAGGGACATGCTGTAGCGAGAGAGGGGGAACAGAAAGAGGAGGAGTCAGAGAAAAAGAGTTAAGAAAGCGAGTGAGACACGGAAAGATGAGAAAAAGAAAGAGAAGAAACTGTCGTGAGTGGTGACACAAAGCAGTGGGACAGCAGCTGGGAGCAACGCTGACGATTTGTATGTAAATCATCCAAAACACACGTCTCACCTTGTACTGTACTTATATGCTATCCTGCAGCAACAGACAGATGGCGAGGGAGACAAGCAGATCCTAACACTTCTGCCATGTTGTTCCATCACACCACATTTGCACACAGTGGCTAAAAAAAAAAAGAAGCCCAAACTGCTCTTGAGGTACGTACTCTAAACTGAGGGACAATTTGTCGCCGAGCTCTCTCGCCTCCAAGAGAAATCCCCAGGAGGGTCGCTGTCTTTCTCGACATCTTTATTCTGCCCGCTTTTTCTCCGAGTCTCCCTCTATCCTTCCGTCAACTTGTCCTCTCCCTCCATCAGGGGATAATATCTGCCCTCCGAAGTGGGAGGGGTTTGAGGGAGTTCAGCTAAATGGATCAATGAGCGAGCAGGGTGGATACTTCACAGAATGTGACTTTTCTTTTTCTCCCTCGGCCGTTTGGCATCTTTCCCAGGTCTCCCTTTGCTTTCTCACACCAGCGAGACAGTTGAACATCAGTGCAGATCTTGGACCAGCGAGCTGTTGCCTCCAGATGACCTCAATCATTAGGAGAGAAAACATAAATCCATCTGTTCATAAATGGCCGACCTTCTCTGACGCCCATTCGTGGACCAATCATCGACGTTTGAGCGGGTATCCCGAGCCAAGCCAACCAATCGGCGCTCACGTTTGAGCTGACGTCATTTTCAAAATACTGAGGAATACTTTTTACCATTAAATCGTCGAACAAATACTTTCTCTTCTTACTTTAAAACTTACATCAGGCACTTGTAGACAAAAGACAAAGTTTGCTTTGTCTTTGGTAGGTGAAACAGTTAATTCCTCATTGCAGCTGCTGTACTACCTGAGTTCCTGAGTCCTCAAACTGACCAATGCGCACACACACTCACACACACGTTTCTGGAGGGTTCTCCCGGTCCTCAAACACTCGCCGCGGAGACAAAACAGACCACAATGGTCCAGCTTCTCTGCTTAAACTCCACATGAGTCTTTTCTCGAAGACAGGACAATGGACACACACACTCATACTGTACACAGACTCACACAAACACACACACACACACACACATGTGGTGCGAACAATCCAGTTCTTCCATGGAGGCTCGGATTCAGCCAGCAGGTTGGACAGCCCCTCCAACCTGACGTCACGTCTCCTTTGTTGTTTATGCATTTATTTCTCTCCTCAGCTGAACTCTCTGAACCCAAAGTCTCCCTCCCCTCCCTCCCTCCCTCCCCTCCTGTCCTCCC
>OMLP01001813.1:20158-47496 GCA_900302685.1 Spondyliosoma cantharus
CGAAGGCGGGCAAATACAGTATGGCTTTAACAAGGAAAGAGAAAAGAAGGAGAGGCAGACAGAAACACAGAAAGGAGACAGACAGGGAGAGGGAGAAAAAGGAGCTTAGATGTCTCTCTCACTTTTTCTTTTCCTCCTTTTCTTCTTCGATCGCTCCCTGCGCCTCTTCCTGCTCGGCTTGTAAAAGTTTCAGCTGCATGGCGGACCGGCCTCTTTTGGCAGCCGTCCAACTCTTGACTCTCCTGTCCCCTTGCGAGAGAGAGAGAGAAGGAGGGGAGGACAAATATAGTCACAGCTAGACTGTACTGTACTGAGGCAGATGTACTCTGAATGCACTGCTGCAACTGGGGCTGCACAACCAACTGAAATATTATCAATATCACAATAAAACCAATTTCAAGATGACAGAGGTGACAATTTTTGGATAAAGACAAAATGCGTCACAAAACAGTTGTATACTGAAGAACTGTAGTGCTGCAGAAATGCCCTTGCTTACAAATATAGTTCTTCAGATGTAAGAAGACATGTTTGATTGGTGTGAATGCAAAAATGATGATATCACATTTGTATATCTGTCAAAGAAAAGTCACAATTATGATTACATTTCGCACTGACACACTCTCATATGAAAAAAAGAAGTTGGTGACATTCCCTCACAGTTTAAAACGAGCTGCAGTGAAGTATTAGACATCGGATCTCGTATCAAACACAAGCTAATCATCACTCGAGACATCATGCAGAGTTTCCAAAGGCTGTGACCCAGTTGTGATGTTAGTCTGCCTTTAACTGAGTGTGATAGCTGAATCTGATAACAGTGTGTTTCGCTGCTCACACCCATTTCACACAGGGTGACTCTCACTTTGGGTTTTTTTTCTCCTGGTATCAATAACACGAGCTGCTTGGTTGCTTGTACATGCAAATGGATTTACACAGGAACATTTCCAATGTCAAATATTTACATTAATTTAAAAGGTAAAGCGAAGTGCGTCGTCGCACAGATAGACACACACACATGAACACACAGACGTGAGGATGTGTTGTGAGTTGTGTACTCACCTGAACTTGGTGCACAGGGGCTTTTATCATGAAACTACTTCAGTTGTGTAATATTTTTTGTATCTGAACTGTAGTTTCAATGTATTCATTAGTGCTCTCTTGATGAGCCTAATTACGTCACTAATTCAATTACCTTTTATCTCCAAGTTTTGAGGCTCCTCCGAAATTTGCCACTGTTTCTCATCACATTTCTGTGAAACACACTTAAATGGTGTATTTTGACAAAATTTGCCAATTCATCTACATTTTAGCTAACAAGCTAAAATACTGTTAAGGCATCCCTCTCTTATAGTGTTGACATCCTTTATGAGAGGCTTTTTTCTGTGGTTCAATATTCAAAATGTGATTTAACTGTACAGGATTCAGCTTGTTTACTGAATGATTTTGGAGTCCTGACAATATTTTCTCAGTGATGCAGACACATGACTATTAGCTAAAAGTAGCACTTGCTAGCTAGCTTGCTAAAAGCTAACATTACTCCCTTGCCCAATTTTTTAACAACTATTGAAACTGCAAAGGTTTAAAGAAAACAACCACAGCAAAAATAAACTTTGGATATTTCCTTTGCTAGAAATACACAACTACTCACCTGACTGAGAGCGTCCGTGGCTAAGATGCTTTGCTGGTGCTGGATGGACAAACACAGGCTTCATATACTGTAGTGAGCCAGAATAAGTGTGAGCGACAATTGCCTATTTAAGTGGGAAGAGAATTTATAAAGGCCTAGTGCTCTTTTAAGAATGTTAATTCATTTTTAATGACCCTTTAGTAAATGTATGCAGTCCTTGTCCAACAGGTGGGTCATGCAGGGCTTGCTTTACTCTGATTGGCTGATGGACAGACTACAGTAGCCAATAGAAACACCTAGGTCTGGGCCCACCTGAAAATTGAATAAAAAATAATCCTATTTAAAGCTTGGCAGGTATTAGACTGAGCCCATGAATTTGCCTGTTGTGATAAGAAAAATCTACTTCAAAATCACACACGTTTCTGTACATAAATCCAACTTCTTGTTCACCAAATTAGGACAGTGATAAATTAAATGACTTACAACAGTTTGACAGAATATCTTCTCACAAATATGTTTATATAAATCCATGATACATTACTTCACTGTCACTGGCTCTGGTAAAACTACAATCTTGAGCAGTTTTCACTCTAGAAAGATGAGGCGCGCCATCTAGTGGCAAACTAATGAAAATGCCTTTTGTGAGCAGAAAAGGGAATGTTTGACGAATAGTCCCAATGTTGTTCTGATTTGGTGTTGTTCAATGTACATACTTGTCATACTTGAGTAAAAGTAAAGATATTATGTCGAAATATTAAGTCAATCATAAGTACTTGAGTAAAAGTCTTAAAGTATCTGTTATTAGATATACTAAAGTATTAAAAGGACAAGTAAAAGGAAATCATACATGTATGTAAATACTGTATGGGTCAGCCAATATACCTGATTATCACATTCTATATTCAGCACTGTTCTGATTGAAAACCAATGGCTAAGTTAATACTTTGACTCTGCTCCTATCAACATGAATAATTAATGTAGACAATTTATTTTGATTTAAAACGTCACTTATTAGGCAGATCAGACAGGGGGAAACTGAATGAAGATTTAAGGAAAGGAGAAAGAGGAAAAAAAAACACTATCAGGAGGCACTGGGTTTGGACACTGCGCTTGTCTGCAGTTGTATGTGTGAGCGTGTTTGTTCGTATTTGGAAGCTCCTGATTCTATTGTATTGTATCAGTCATGAACGCAGGCACAGATGATGACAACAACAGAAGTAAGAAAACAAATGAAGAAGTGAGGGTTTTTTTCCCAGTCTTAAGAACAACTTTATCACTCTGGAAACTGAAATTAATAACCCCAAAGAGTCTACCCTCCAGGTAATTCCTGACTCATGGAGACAGATGTGGAAAGTGAACGATAATAGAGATAGATTCAGGCTTACTTTGCGTGTACTTTCTATATTTGAACAGGGCAATGATAAAAAGGAGGGAGTTAACCTCTCTGAAAACACGTCAACGGCAAAATGTGCTGAATCCATTATCTTTGACAGATTTTGAATTAAAGATACTTTTCTACTTCACTATCCGCAGGGAAAGAATATGAACTACCTGTAACTACTGAACCTAGTCCCCGCTGAGGCCACAGACCTCACTGGGGAAAGGGAGGGAACTTTGTACAGGCAGGTTGAGATCGAGACATGTTGGTACATGTTCACTGACGTTAGGCAATCAGCCATGTACTGTATATTTCACTGTGAGGCTGCACAACACCCATCTGCACACATGCAAAAGCAAATATTTGTGTCGCTTTTTTTGATATTTAAGTTATGAACATCTTAATCCTTCTAAAAGGTGAAATGGCCCCGGGTTTTATAAACCCGCAGCACCTGTAACAACAAAATAAGAAGCTCATTTGTTCACTGTTACTGTGCACTGTTTTCATCAATCAGTACCATGTCAACTGAGGCCTGCTCGTCCTTTGAAATGCCCATGGCTGGGGTGGTACTGCCCTCCTGTGGCCACTTGCAGGGACAGAATCAGACCCAATAGGATGTCTTTTTCCATTCCCAACCTCACCTGTGAGTCTTGTCCTGTCACTTTTATACCCAATCACATTTTAACCAGAGCATTAAGGAATCAAAGGAGGGGTAGAAGGGGCTTCTAGTCTTGGGAATGGCAATGTAGTATGTTAAGTAAAAATGTACTCATTGTAATCACCCTCATGCTGATGGAAAGTCGGTTGATGTTTTGTAGCCCACAAAACATTTCTGGAGCATTCTCCCTAACAACTGAAGTAGATGGAGACTTGTTTTAGTGTGTCAAAAAAAGAAAGGAAGAAAAGAAAAGATAGCAACATAAAGTGGCGCCTATTTCAGACAGGGTGTGTGCTAACACGTTTAGCTTACCAGCTACGTTGAAGATTTCTGCTTTCAAAAGGGTCTAAATAATGACTTTTTGAATGAATTTGGGGTTTTGAGGCTTCTGGAGACTTGTATTTAACTAGACAACACATTTTGCGTCTTCTTCTCGGTTGTTTTTTTTAACATTTTAAGACAAGTCCCTGTCTACCTCAGCTGTTTAGGAGAATGCTGCAACGCTGTTTTGCTGTGAAGCTCCAGAAATGTTGTGTGGACTACGAAACTTCACCCAACTCTCCATCTGCATGAGCGGGTGAGCAGATGACAACTACATTTTCATTTTTAGTTCGACATTACACCTCACTAAACAACACTGGTCTGACAACTGTTAAAAACAGGTGTAAGTGAGTCCTGCAGGAGTCCAGATCGGATGTCAGCCTTTAATCCGAGCCATTAAACAGGAGCTTATTGTCAGCAGTCGAGAGGCATGTTGAGAATAAGTGGGTTTAAGTCTCTTTGTCAGTCTCGTGACATTTCGCACAGAGGCCATTACATCTCCTTTTACAATAGAGTCACTGTTACTTGTCAGCTTCAGCTGTAAGCAGGGCCTTTTCCTCTAATCACTCTCACCTTGTCAGTGTGGGGGGAGTAATACTGTAGGTGATGTAAATCATTAACCAGGGCTGACACAAGCCTGTTTGCATCCCTGAGCAGCTTTGACAGCTCTCTCCCCAGTCAGCACATTTCTAGGAGTTGAATAGTTTTCAGCATCATGTGATACGTGACATCATAAACAGGGAATTTCTCACAGGAAAAATGAAAATAAACTAATCAGGGAAACCTGCTGAAACAATAGAGTTTATTCTCGAGGATGTGTAAATATCATACTTGAAAATAATGATGATGAATTACTCTGTAATTGTAATTTTCTACTGACTGCTCCCTGCTGCGCGTGTCTAAACACATAACCATCAGAAAATAAATACACACTCCATGTTTACTGCCGTGGACCTGTATAGTAGTGCACACAGTGAACAACATCAGCCTCATTTCAACATATGTCCCTCCTAGTTCCTAATAAAACAAATAAAGATAACAAAACGCCTGAATGTCTTCATTAATCCACCTGTATGTCTACTCAAATCATTGTTGAGTGTCGGGATTTGTCATTTTAATGTGAATTACTTTAATTGTTCATGTTTCTATTAAACCTCAATGGCTCATTTGTTATTTATTTATATTTATTTATATTATTTTGTGTATGCACACCAAAATACAGAAGACATGCAAGAGGACATGAACCATTAGCCATTAACCTGTGACGGGTCAAAAATGAGTTGCTGGACCCCTTTAAGCCCCCTATTTCAGTACGTTAGGTATATTTTGTCTATGCTGGAGTAATACCAGCATAGGACCCAACCTTGCTACGTTGCAGCTGGATTAAACACATTAAAATTATGTGATTATAAGATATGAGCACATATGAGGCCTCAAGATTAGCAAATAAAGAAAGACCCGTATTAAATATAGTGTTTGAGGGGTTTAAATTTAAACCTATTGTCTGGGGGGGTTTAGGTTTAGGGGGCGGCTGTAGCTCAGTGGGTAGAGCCATTCGATCAGTGATCGGAAGGTCGCTGGTTCGAATCTAGGCTCCCCTGGGCGGGACTGAGCTACATGTCGAAGTGTCCTTGAGCAAGATACTGAACAAGCTCCTGATGTGCAGTTGGCAGCCTCTGCCATCAGTAAGGGTCCTGCAATGAGCTGGCGACTCATTCAGAGGTGTACCCTGGCCTTCGCCCATCGAGTAACTGGGATAGGCTCCAGTAATCCCCCTGAAAAAGGGGGCAACATCACCGTGACCCCGCGAGGGAAAAGCGGAATAGATAACGAAATGAAACTTATTGTCTGTTAAAGTGGCAGAAAGTTGTTTGACTGCCAGATTGGTTATACAGGCTTGGTTTATCAACATAACATGTTGTTATGTTGTTGTTGTTGTTATGTAACACTTGTTCATTCTTATAGTTTACAATCACAGATGATTACGGGTGTTTGCTTCACTTGACCTAGCGGTTCCCATCTTTATGGCTCTTTAAAACAATGCAAAGTACACCCATTGGTGTATAAAGTGCCTAAAACTTGCTTCACATTAACAAACCACGGAACTTAATGGAATGTATCTTACACACATTTACTGAAAGACGCACTATGTAGTTGTAGAAAATTTAATCAGAAGAGAAAGACGTTGAAACAAACCCTCTTCATTTTCATAACTGAATAATCTAACTGAGCTTAAAGGACAACACAGTTTTGTACTGTTGAACTGTTATATTTGGCGGACCCTGCCACCTTTCTAGCTTCAAACAGTGTTCTGGGACCTTATCCGACACTACATAGTGCCCCTTTAAGTACTGTACTTGACTACAGTTTTGAGGTTCTTGTACTTTCCTTCAGTATTTCCATTTTCAGCTAGTTTGATGGCCTTAATGGCCTGCATTTGTTTAATAACTTTAGTTACTTTGCAGATTACATGCTGCATCAGAGCCAAGGTAGTGCTTTTTTATATTAGATTCTGATAATCAGAAAAATGCTAATTATTGGATTTGTTTATCTTCTAGGCCGATATCAGTCAGCCCACAGCAAACAGTACATACATACATGTAGATATACATTTAATGCACGCTACTCAAACTGCACATCTGAAATTTTTATTTAGTGTTTTGTGAATATTTTTGGTTCCTCCAAAAATAATGCGACACATTACATTTGCATATCCATGCACATATGCAGCCATATCTCAATATCCCTAATTAATTTTGAGAAGCTTATATTTTACTTGCACTTTTGATACTTAAGTGCATTTATGTTTATATGTTTGTCCATTTATGTGTTGTTGTTAATTCTATATTTTTATTGTCACTTAGTTTGTTGATTTCTCTTCTACATTTGTATTGTGTTATTTAGTATTTTGATGTCTATTCTATATTTTTATTGTGTTATTTAGTGCATTATTGTCTATTCTATAGTTTTCTATAGTACATTTTTCATCTTCATTTATATTCATATTTTTATAATCTTTCAACGATTTGGGGTCTTGTCTGTTCTTTTGCACCTGTGTGAAAACTAACAAGGCAATAAAAAAAACAAAAACGATTCTGACTCTGATTTAGTGGAAGGGAATTACTTTTGATTTATTATCAGATACTTTAAGACTTACCCGAGTAGGCTACTATTTGTTAGAGTGACTTTTGCTTTTAGGAAAGTAATATTTTAACTTTTAATCTTCACTTTTACACAAGTATTTACTTTTGGCCACGCTAAAAGTTGATTATTGGCACATGATGCCTTCCAAACACAGCAGGCCTATCTTTCCTATATGTTCCCAGCAGCACCACCACCACCTCTCCCTGCCCCTGCTCTCTCCCTCCGGAGCAGCCTGATGTCGGGGGAGGAGTTTGCGTTTTTGTCGGGACCCACAAAAACTTTTGCGTGTGCGCGTGTGTTTTCGACGCCACGCCTCTGCTCTGTGCGTTTTCCTCCGCGCGTTGATATCATACCAAGCTCATACTTGGCATTCCGCCTTTTTTTCTGTCAAACACGCTCGTTTTTCTTAGCCGAGGAAAGACACGATATCTTCGAAGTAAAAGCTACTCTGGTCGCCGGAGTATCCGGAGAGGAGTGAGCGGCTGTAACAGCAGTGCAGGAAAGCCATTGTGAGGTGAGTGCGCTCTCTGATACTTCTTTGTTGTGTGCTGCAACTTTCGTGCCGCAGCAGCTGCTTCGCTTCGTGTGCGCCTGAAGTTTTGGGATATTTGACATTTTTCGCATTTTCCCGCTGCCGCCTTTGCTGATTCAGAGCCTCCCGTGTTCGGCGGGGAGCTCCTGTGTTATTCGCTCGCCACTCTTGTGCTGTATTTTGCTCCGACTTTTCAGGCGTCCCTCGGACTTAGTGTGGAGTTTGTTGAGGTATTATTAGCCCCGCAAGCTAACAAAACTAGCATGCCAACTCGAGCGTGTTATCACCGGATTGTCGGTGCTACATCCGCTGAAATGTAGAAAATACCCCTCTTCGTACACTTTTAAGTTGTTGGGCAGGTTTTAAACAACTTCTAGACTCACTTTGATACAAGTTTTGTCCAACTTTGGATCAAAGGCGGATTTTGCTAACTCACAGTTAGCTAAACGGCTCCCAACCGTTGGACGTGATTTCATTTTCCCCTCTCCAATGCTATCAGATGGGACTCGTTTCTTCTTATTGTGAAAGTGCCGCCAACATGGGTGACTGGTCTTACTGGTTAAACAGGAGCCAAGAGGACAAATGAAACCTTTGTTACAACTCCAGCACAACTGTCCCGACTGACTTAAAAATCTGATGTAAGATGTTACCTTTATGTGGTTAAAGCCAGATCTACAAGTGGTGCTAACGGTCAGCTACATGGAAAAGCAGTGTACTGTGATGAAATCTGGTGGAGCAGAAGGCAGTCAGTAATGTGCATGTGTCTTGTCGGTGTTTGCTGAGCTCATAGCTTTATTTAGCCCAATGCTCTACTGGCTCCTCACGCCACTAAACACTTGACCTTTTGGCCACTGGGAGCTATATTGAAACTGGCATATGCCTTCAGTGCACAAATGTCCTAACTTTGCATCACCTCTACTCAAACTGACAAAGCTGCAGCTGTGGTGCATCAGCTGCAGGATTTCCGAAACAGTAACCTGGTCATTCTATATGTTGCACTATAAAACAGTCCAGTACAACAGATGAGTTACAAAGTCTACATTTATGAAGTTGACAGTGTTCATTTTGTGTAAAAGTTTTCCGAGAGGTGTTGCCACTTGACATACTTGTGTAATAGTAAAGGTAATAAAATATTTGGTCACCCATACAAATATTACTTGAGTAGAAGTATCTGATATAAAACTGTACTGAACTATCAAAATATTTCTGGCAATAAATGTACTTAAGTATCGAAATTACAAGTAACCTATACATATGGTCAAGTATTATATCCAATAGTCTAATAGATTTTTCTGACATACAGAATCTGTTTTTTGTTAATGTGATTGCTGGAAAAAAAAATGATGCAGCCTGTAATCTGCAACATAACAGTAACTAAAGTTCTACATAAATGTAGTGGCATAAAAAAATGCAATATTTGCTCACCAAAATGTGGCGGATAAATTAGGAGAAAATCGAAATACTCAATTACTTGAGTAAATGTACTTGTAAAAGTTACATTCATTACCGATAGTTAGTCGTGTGCATTATATTACATATTGTGTTTAATATCCACTCCAATATAAAGATGCATCTACTGTCTTATAGCCACTTCTTTCACACTGTAAGCTTACGGGGAAAAGTCTTTTTGCACCCTAGTGCATCGCGGGACGTTGTAATGACACGGTTCGGCCACTACGAAAGTTGGCTTCAAAGCCTGCTGCTCTACCTGGAGGGTTGTGGTAGCAACTACATTACTATAAGTAATGTATATTATTTGGCATTGAGTTAAGTGAAGTGATTAAATCAAAGTTAACACTTCCTTTTTATTGACAATGGCTTTACCTCTTTTTTGTTTGGCGTCCGACCCAACAACAGTTTGTTTACCACAAACTGAAAAGTGTGTTTATACCGTATATATACTGTGTATAAAAGAATATTGGCAGATAGTGGAACTACTCGGTTTGCCAAAAAATATTTCAATCCCATTGTTCCAGGTTGGTGAAATGATCAAGTAGTGTAAGAAAAATAGTCAATGTTTGGCAAAACAAGACATTGTGACCCCTCAGGTTTACATCACAATGGGAAGCACTGTTACATGGTAGAGCCTGACCAATATATTGGTGGGCTGATAATGGCCCATCACGGTGGTATCGGTGTACATGGTATCTGATATGCATCAATATGAAAACTTTTGAGATTCTGCAGATTTTTAATCCAGAAAAATAAACTACTTACTTTACAATAGAGCTGTTCTGATTACAATACCAGTATTGGAAATACCTCTGATACTGCCGAAAATGCAGGTATTAGAATCGGCAAGTACGCAAGTCTTTGCACCGATCCTTCTTCCCTGCTCTAAAAGCCAACACAGGAAGTTGCGCTGTGCTGACCCTAGGGCCTACTGTTTTTAGAGTGGGAAACAAACGGTTGTTTTTCAGCGCGTAACATTAAGCAGAGATAACTGAGAAGTAGCAGCTTTCCGTTTCTAAATTATGCGGTAGAGGAGTCAGAGCTGGCATCATGTCAGCTATTTGACAATAATTTTCTCTAGATAACCCCACCAGTACAACAGTGACATTTTCAGTATGCAAGGCGGTATTTTCGAGGGTGGTACGAGTGTTGCCAATTTTAACACCAGCAACTGTATAAAGCATTTGAAGACACATCACAGGACTGTTTTCCCCAAACTTGATGAGAGTGAGGGAACACATTTCATGTAGCCTGAAAGACTGACATTTGGCTCTCCGATGTGTGCCCCATGTCTTTTTTGACTCTGCACACTAGGTGGACACAGACTCACGAGTTCCGTGAGTAATATAAAGAGAATTATCTATTCCAAGTTAAGTTTAAGTTGCTTTTGCACTTGGTTTTGACTGACTGTCAAAAAAGATAATAAAAGAATATTGTATGGCAATCATTCTCTGCAAGGTTTTACCAGACAACAATTATAGCAATAATATTACATCCATACAGGGTTAGTACTTTAAACAGCTGTTAAAAGAAAAAAAAGTCTTATTTTTTTAGCATGCACTGGTATCAGATTGCTACTTGGTATTGGCTGATACCCAAAGCCCAGGCATCGGAATCGGTATCAGGAAGGAAAAAAAGCTATCGGAACATCTCTCATTTTAAATGATTAAATTACTAGCGAGGTTTGATATTTCAGTTTTTCATAACCGTGATAGCGATGTGACTGTCGTTTGTGGCCAATTATACCCCCAGAGAGGTTGAAAATCAAACTAATATGATAAGATACATTTAAGCAATTTTAACATAACTGAGTTATGTTAAAATTGCTTAAATGTATCTCTTGTTACATTTAGATATTGTTTTTAAAGTGATTTAAGGAGATAAAATGAAAACAATGATTTTTTATTTTTTTTTGAGCTGTTGATAATGCCAAGGGGGTGTCTCCAGGACCTCAAACAGAACACCACGAATAATCCGATCCAGTCAGTACAAACAAACCTTTTAGGCTCTGCTCTTTCTTACTATCTCACCAGGACCAGTCTGATCTCTATAGCAACAGCGCAGTGATTGAAACCTCTGCAGAGTGTGTCCAATAAGCCCACCACAGCAGGAAAAGCTCTGCGACCACACTGATCCTCTGTGGTTCTCCTGTGGCAGGGACCATGTTAGCCACACTCTGGAAAACATTACACACCAGGCAGCATTCATGTTGCATATGTGCGCCTGTGTTTGAGGAGACTTGGAGCATCCTCAACAATAACAAAAGAATGTGTAATTTCCTCATGTGGCCCATGCAGACAAAGTTGCAGGCTTCTGGAAAGTTCACATGGCTCAAGTACTGCCTTTAAACTAGCTTCTCTTGAACAATGAGCAAGGAAAAGTACTAACTATGGTCAACCCGTCCTGTCATCTTCCATCTAATGGTGTAACCTTTAAAGGATAAAATGACTGGTGGTATCTCTATTGACCTTGGCCAGTGTCTTTATGAATTCACAAGCTCTTAATGTTTTGCCATCTTTTGTCAGGTCATTAACCTTGAATGTGAGGGCTATTAATACCATCTGTATCTATGGAGGCTGTAAACAACTTTAGATGAATCTGATCTTGCTCTTGGTGAAGTGTGGAGACACTTGGAGTCCAAGACATCTGTCACTGTTTTCGGCAGCCGCAGAGTTAATCCTGGTTCTTGTGTATCCATCACAATGTGTGATGTAGATCAGTAGGCCTCATTCATAAAGGTTTTTATATTATTTTTGTGAACAAATATGAATAAGAACTTGATAATTTTATTGTATATTATTTGCATATTGTTTATAGTACTTTTTTATATCTATATTTGCCCTTATATTTTAATTGTATTTGTACCACAGCTATGATGACCTAATTTCCCCTCAGGGATCTATCTATCTATCGTTCTATCGTTCTATCGTTACAAAGTTTTGTGCAAAATTTTTGAGTGGCCATCACCACAAATTGTGTAATAGTTAGGCTCTCTTTTATCTCACTATCCAAAACCCAAACACATATGGGGGTTTAAAATAGTCATATCATTTGTGATATTTTTGAAGCTGGAAACAAATAAAGTTTGAGCACCCAAAATAATGTAATGTAGGTCTTATCCAACTGTTCGATGCTGTTCAATAAGTGATATTGTGAAAAATATATATAAATGAATATCTAACATTGGCCAAAGCCCATGAATTGTTAATCAACTGGTATTGTCAATAATAGCTAACAGTCTGTAATCTGTCCAGAACCAGTTTTCAGACTGGAACGCAGTCACCTCGGGTGTGACGTCATTCCCACATCCAACCACCAACTTCCAGGTCAAATTGACTACTATTAGACACAGACGCCTTAGAGGTAGACACAAATGCTCCTGGCTCAAATACTTTGCCTTGATTTTATTTCTTGTACTTTTAAATGAAACCACTTTTCATAACGTGTTCACATGTATGGTTCATGATGATACATCGTTCAGAGTTGCTTTGACAGCCTTCCGTGTTCTGTGCTGCTCAGAGACTGATTCTCTCCACAATCATAGAAACCTAAATGAATAACATATTTTAAAAGATTTCCATTTAGATAAGTTTCAGATTGAGAACAGACTGACTGGATTGAATCCAATTTAGGATTTTAATGTGGATAACAATGAAAAGGTGTTTTCTTTTCATAGTCAGATGGACCGTTTTCATACGTTTTCCTTGTTATCAAATTTCAGAAAGATTTCCAAGTTGCTCTTGTTGTGGGTAGTGGCGTGTGCTGGTGAGTTCCAGCTGTTGGTGGTTTTAAGATACAGACAATTTCTCTGACCACAAAAATGTGTTTTGTTTATTATTACCTGTACACACACTTAAGGGTTTGTATATGTTGCTTTAATCAATGATTTAAGCTGCACTGTTTTCCAAACATCTAGGAGGCAGCAGGATTAATTTCATTAAACCTTGCTGATTGCATTGCCCTTTTGTCTCAATTCATCAGCTATCAAAACAAATACTACTCTCTACTCTGACAATGTGATAGATACTTAGTGTAATGCTTTTTTAATATGGAAGAGAACCGCCCTGAAACCCGGGTCAGTAAAAAATTGTCAATTGCATTGTTTCTGTTTTTGTTGATGCTCTCTTTACCCAAATAATTATGGTTTTATTTATTACTAATAAATAAGTAATAATAACCAATCAAAGGAATTCTTCAGTATGACATAGCTCCGGTACAAGAGATTGTTGCATGCTTCCCCATCTATCGCACTAGACTTTAAGGCTATCATGAGCAGCCCTGTCCTGATCTTTATTGGATTTGGTAAAGTTCACATTTTAGATGGCATTGCATTCACCAAAGACATTGGTTAGTACGTTTCCCTTAATGCTTTTCTCCCTTAAAAGTAAAAACATCCTGTTTGAAATTACAAACATATAAGCTAACTTTAGCTTAGTAACATAACAAGATTCAGCTCCCAGCCACAGTTGTTATTCAAGCCATCAAAACCGGTGGTCCCCAGCTAAATGAGCAGGCTGCTTTTGTCGACCTCTGTGTGAGGGAGGCATTGTTATAAAAATTTGTATTCCTTTTTAGAACTAAATCTGACTTTGTTGTTATTATTTTAAAATGCATACCATGTAAGAATGGAAAGTTTAACCTGCATACCAATTAGACGGTAATCCTTACCAAACAGTGAATTCTAAGAATTTTGTCCTGTGTGTTACAGGTGTGTTGTGGTTGGAGCCGTCATCATTGCGTCGGAGTGGAGTTGCCGTGGCAGCCCCGACGGGGCGCAGGAGGATGTTGGTGATGATGAACCAATGGCAGACGGGGCGGACCGTGGATTGGATGGCGACCCCGAGGGAGTGTGGAGTCCTGACATTGAGCAGAGTTTTCAGGAAGCTCTGGCCATCTACCCTCCGTGCGGCAGGAGGAAGATCATACTTTCAGACGAGGGGAAGATGTATGGTGAGGAACTGCAAATGTCTGTTTTAAAATAATGATTTATATTAGAAGTGGGATTGAGCTCATCCTCCAACTGTATAGAGTTCCAATCCTGATGTAATTCATTCAATGGATATTGGACTGATATGACATGCCGAACTAGATACCATAGTCTGGCAACACCAGTCGAGGTGGTAGCCAAGGAACGCTATGCAATGTAAACTCTGTTTTTGGGAAAGTATAATTCCTCATGTAGTTGTTCAATCAAGCAAGTGAAAATTAAATGTGATGCCTTATGTAATTTTGTCTGAACTAAACTGTGTAGTGAGCTGCATGTGTAATGCATGCCATCACATAACTCCAAGGTATGCACCAACTGGGACATGTTTTGTGTAATCCTGCTGACAAACTAACCAACGAGCAAATGGACACGAGTAAAATAGGCCTGGGCAGATATTGGATACGATCCAATATTGCAATATTTGCCGTCATTTGAGGTGTTGTGGCAGCTGAAGCAACACGCTTTGATGTTCGACAAGGTAGCAATGATACCAGGATGATGGAGGTTATTGCAGGTTA
The DNA here is from genome assembly GCA_900302685.1 of Spondyliosoma cantharus. Classification (NCBI taxonomy): domain Eukaryota; kingdom Metazoa; phylum Chordata; class Actinopteri; order Spariformes; family Sparidae; genus Spondyliosoma; species Spondyliosoma cantharus. The sequence continues at coordinate 34,773 of OMLP01001813.1, forward strand.
ATTGGACTAATGTAGCAGGAATATTTCGGAGTGATATTTTGGAGTGATAAGGGATTTGAGAGGGGCTATATGTCATATGTCGTGATATTTAGATGTGACAATATCATGATAACATTTTTGTGATATTGCTCAAGCCAAGTGAAAAAATAATGTCTTTGGTGGAGGTGATAATAAATCATCATCTAAAGTAAGAAAAAATCTAAACTGACAAAAATCCCATATCTCATTAGAATAGACTCTAGCAGACATAACTTTTACAGAAATAATTAAACTGAAATTTTATTGCCCGTATGGTTTGGTCTTCCAATGAACAGCCACAGCGTCCCAAAAAAGTCAGTTGGTTATTGATCGTTCTTGTCAAGGCCTGTGAGTTTGTGTCCAGGTGATCTGCTTGAAGGTATTTTGGGAGAGTGCTCATTAGCTTTGAGGTCAAAGGGCAGCTAGCACTGACTGGGTCAAAGAACAGAGCAGGTTAGTATTTCAGGTCAGTTTAGGGTTAACCCCAAGTTTCTTGGTTGCTCATTCCCCTGTGCATTAATTACTCAAAGACTGGTTCATTTTGGCCTGTGGCACTACATAAGCAGTGTTGTAGTCTTTCTTGGAATCTGATTACATCTGGTATAAATGTCCATTTGGACTCAAGGATGAGTTGATTAAATTTGTTTGCTGTCAGAAGTCACTGTGACCTCACAAAACACATTTTTGGCCATGACTCAAAAAGTCAATCGCTTAATATCACAACATTTACACAAATGTCTAGTGTATAATGATGAATTGATCACATTTTATATCCAAAAAGTTAAAGTTATTGTGACCATATTTCACATGTGGCAAATTAGTCTTGCCTGCTCACCTCCAATCTGTGGTTATTGTATCGATCTTCAGTTCTGTCGCATTGAATGTGTGAAGCATGCACGTTTTAGAATTTGTTGCTCATTTCCAGCATCATCCATATTCGAAGCATAAACTGCTGTCATGGCTTCGACTTTGTGCTCCATCAGAATCAGCTTAATTTGACAAGCATCTGAACACACACAAGTAATTTGACTCCGTTTTTTTTAATTTCTTAATGAAACTGAAACACAAATAGACATACAGCAGCAGTCTACCACAAGCTCATTGGTTTTCCTAGGATTGAGCTTCAAGTGAGTGTTGTTGCACTATGTGATGAAGCTCTACGTCAGTCCACTGTTCTCCTCCAGTAAAAATTGTCTCAAAGTGACAAAAGCAAGGTTGTTTCTGATGATTATTCAATCATGCATGTCAATATGTGTAGTGTCTTAAGTCTAATCTATATACATGTAGAGATGTTTCGATACCATTTTTTCCGTCCCGATAACGATTCTGATACTTGTGCTGTGGGTATCGTCCAATACCGAGTACCGATACCAGTGTGTTATAAAAAAAAATATATATATATATATTATGCTACGCCTGCATGACTGTGATATGATTATCATTGTGGTAAAGCCTGGCTCAGGTTAAACCCTTTGTAAAACATGAATGAATACAGCAAATGGAAATGGAATTTATTTTTAAATAGAACAGTATAAAAAAGTAGTCCAACAGCAACTTAAATGATTCCTTTAAAAATAAACTTAAAGTGCAGCCATTATGTACTAAAATAATTGCAATTAATTCTTTAAATAGTGCAGTATTTAACAAATAATAAATTATGTGGTATCGGATCGGTGCCTGGGCTCCAGTACTCTTCGATACCGATGCCAGCATTTTCGGCAGTATCGGAGGCATTTCCGATACTGGTATCGGAATCAGAACAACTCTACATACATGCATATTACATGGGTCCCCACTGACATGGATCTAAACTGGTAGTGAGGTGATAATTCTAGTTAGGATCTCTCCAGGATGCTGCCTGTGAGGAGAGCTTTGATGTATTTTTCTACTTTCTTGAAGACCTTGGCTAGCATCTAACATTCCAAGCTTTTTGGCTGAGGGTTTGCACTCCCTCTCGCAGCAGCCTGTCATGCATTTGTATATGTGTGAATGTGTGTTGCGAGGGTGAAGGGGATATATGATCCCCTGTGGCAGAAAGGGAAAGTTTGTTTCCACATTGCGGCCTTTCCTCCTTTTGTGGAAGTGTGGGCTCACTGTGTTGACCACCCCCACTTCCTTCTCAATAAACAAGGATAGTCGCACTGCTACACACATTCACGCATTAGAAAGCTGCACTGACGCTTTGAACATAATACCCACGCTCTCTTCTTTTGATACCAGCCTGGAGGACAACACCCACAAACTTTTGACTCACTGCCTCTCAATGCTGTGATAAACTTAAATATGTCGGAATTGCTGTACTGAATGTACTTCTCAATTTTGTATGTACCGACAAATATGTGGCTGCTTTTATTTACATTTGAGCAGTATAGAAGATGTTGCAGACATGTTACTCTGTCCTAGATAACAGTGCACCTTTTAGAGATTAATGAATTAAAGTCCTTTTCAAACACAAGTTCAGCTGATTAAATTGGCTGCAGCTTTTATGTATTACATTTCATGTCTGAAAGTGGTCCATGTGGATATCATGGCCAAACAATCAGAAACATTTTAGTTCTTATTTCACTTAAATAGATCAGACAAGTTCAGTAATTTGGATCGCTTAGTGCAGCTGACAAGGAAAAGATGAAATTTAAACTAATGTAAGAATTTTATAAAAATGCTAAATCAGCTTACCTCACTGCTTGTGAGTGTGTTTCTCCTGCTAAACTAGGCCAGATATATATGAGCTCCGGTCCCTTTGCTGTTTTTGCTCTGTCATACGTTACTACCATGATGTCACCCTGTATAATGGGGCCAAGCATGTATTCCCAAATAAGGATGATGACAGACATCACTTGCTCTTGCACTCCAGGGGGCAACATGGATGAAACGGTGGCTACTTTCAAAACTGACATTATATTATCATTTGTATATCATCATTATTATCATTATTATATTTTCTGCTATATTAATTGTCATGTGAAAAAAAATACAGGAATTTTGGAAATAAAAATTATAGAATTGTTGGGGAGATTTCAAAGGGTAGTGCATGTTATCAGACAACCAAAGTAAGCCATGTTTTCTTTCATAAATTGATTGCAAGTCACTCAAAAACAACAAACTCCCATGTATTAAAGAACCTTGAATCTGATCTGGCCTGGCTATTTACAAAAAAAGAGATTGTAGATTAGTCCTGGAAAATAAGAATTGTAAGTTTTACTTTTTGTGTGTAACTTTTGCAAAGTAATACCATGTTTCCTAATCCCTCTTCCAGTGTGCCTCCTTGTCTCAAAATGTAAATCACAAATATTTCAATAATATAAAAGTTAATTTGGAAGAAAAACCACTCGGCTTTAGTGGAGTAGTGGGAGGCTGCAGGAAAGTGTAATGTTTTGGGAATTGGAGCAGGCTGCTGGGTCTGAGTCAGCCCCTGCAGTGGATTTTGGGGAATTCTGGTAACTCCACAGAGATGTGACTCAGCCTGATGTGACCCAAGTCCCTACAGCATCACACCACTTCCCAGAAAGAAGCCTGGTGGTGATGATGATGTTAGTATATGTGTTTATGTGATTAAATGACTATAGCCATGGAATGAGTTTGTAAGGCCACCTTTATCTTTAGCCGCCCTGTTATTCTGACATCTGCAGCAGAGTGAATAGTGAGTTGCTCACCAGTTACGATTAGAGACAAGCAGATCATCAGGTGTGGTTTGGAGCCGGGGGAGGCAGCGAGAGAAAGAGCTGAACATGCAGTCTGTAGCGACCACATTTTGATGACATCTCCACTTTTTCCCTCCATTCCCACTACTTGTGTATCTGCTTTGGAGCTCTGCCATTGAGCCAGGCCAGATTTGACTTTAACACACGCTGTCCTTAATGAGAGTATCATAAAGCCAAAGAAATTGAAAGCTTGACAGTCTGTGTAACTGTGTGCATGTGGGAATGTAGTGGACTCATACGAGCCACACCATCTCGTTCTAAATACACTAAAAGAGCAGTCGATTAATATTGCTGGCTTCATTTCAAATGCATTCTCTTCTTGTCCTTCATACCAAAGCTGGATCGGTACGTTCATTACAACCTAAATATAAATCTGATCAGTTCACATCCTCAATGTCACTGTGATCTGCTTGGCTGACAAACATGAAGAACTCATGGTTTTGCAAGGCGTGTTTATAATTCTGAGGAGATTTATGTTGTAAGATACAAACCGAAATAGAGACTGACTGGTTTGGAAGTTTAGCTTAAAGGGTAACTCCACCGAGTTTACAAATTAGTTTGTGTTCAGGCCTTGGGAAGTACTTCCATATATGTGGAAAAAGGAGTAGACGACTTTTAGCGGCTCCAGGGGAAGTTGTATGCACATTTTTTACAGTATCAATACACCATGTACCAGCGAGTTTTGTGTGTGTAACTAGGGTGTTATAATGGCAGAAAATGTTTTGTCTGCTGAAGTCATGGATGCTTTTGAAGATGGCATCCTATGAAAATGGCTCAGCAGGCATATGCATCAGAAAAGCCTCAGTAGACATTCTCTTCCATGTTTTCGGGCTTAAAGTGCTGGCTGACTTCCTGTTGGCTTTCCAGCATACATAAATGGGATTAAACCATTTATTCATAAAGCCCCCTTTAAATTACACCAATGTTTTTGGACCAGATTAATCAAATTCTGATGGCATATAGAGTCATTTTTTTCAGTTGTGTTGCTCCAAAAAGTGTATTTGTTGTTTTACAGTCGTCCCTTTTCCAATGATGATCTGTTCACAACCCAGCTCTGTTCCTGGGGATTTGGTCTAAGTACTGACTTCTGATTTTATCTGTTCCTCTCTCAATTCTAGGTCGAAATGAGCTGATAGCTCGCTATATCAAGCTACGTACAGGGAAGACACGCACACGCAAACAGGTAAGCTCAGACGTTTTGAAAACTTAAAGTATTTCCATGTGTTTTCTTCACAGTACTTTTAAGGTGGAGCTTAGCTTCCCCAAGACATTTTTATTTTGTTGTAATTTGCCCATTCACCTTGTTTAAATGATTATTATTGCACCACGGTTATTTAAAAATGTTAAATCATCCTGTGAATGTGTGTTTTTTCATGGGGCTAATCCTGGCTCCTTAGGTGTCTAGTCACATTCAGGTTCTGGCACGTAAGAGGGTACGAGAATACCAGAGCAGCATCAAGGTGGGTGCACAGCGAATCAACTCTCCCTTCCCTCTGTAGTCATATCCCCCCTTTCTCTTTCCTTTTCCTCCCATCCTCTTTCCTTCATCCTGTCCTTCGTCAGGTCTCTAGTCACCTGCAAGTCTTGGCCAAGAGAAAGTCGCGTGAGATTCAGACTAAGCTCAAGGTACATACGCTAACTGACTTTACCATGCTAGCTGCTTCGCACTGCATGTAGCCCGAATCCAACTTGACCCATTGAATCACCATAGATGTCTGTCTGAGCTAATAGCATATTTATGCTTCTTTTTTGCGGTCTAAGTGTATGTAAGAGAGGAGGCTACATAAATACATGCATTGGGGGTTCTGTAATAGTTTACATGCACTTCCTCAAAAATCTAACTATGTGATGGGGGGGCTGTGGAGCCTGCAAGAACTCAAACATTTTCTGATAAAGCATGGCAAATTGTTGTAGTGTTGTTGGTGAGATAGTATGAATGACTGAGTTCATGGAATGGCCAGCTTAGCTCTGCAAAATATTTCATTTATTTGCTTTCTGTCCATATTTGATGTTGTCTGGGCGGCTCAGTGTAAACACAAGATGTTTTGATTTATCATTACATGTGTGAAGGAAGTTTTTGTTATCATGCATGGCAGTAAAATTGATAAGTTTACCTAGTAAGAAGTTTTGGGTTTCAGGCAGTTAATTGCATGAGATGCAATGTGTTGTTCTTTGTTGACCTAAAGCATGTGCATGGCTGGAGTAATTTACATGAATGCTTACATACACACAGACTTGCAGGGAGTGTTTAAAGGTCCAGTGTGTTGGATTTAGTGGCACCTAGCGACAAGGTTGCAGATTGCAACCAACACTCTTCGTCTCACCCTCATCAACTCAAACATGGCAGACTCTACGGAAGAAGACCTGCTCCTTCTGTAGATATCCACATGTGTTGTGGGGAAGACACTGGGGAAGTTAAAGGGATATTCCAGTGTAAGTTTAATCCATGTTCTAACACACCGTGACGCCAAGTAGGAAGTTTGCAGACCGCTAGCTTACGTAGCTTTAGCATCCTCAGAAACGACCGCATGACAACAATACATTGCAATAAATGGGTCCAAGTATAAAACCACCATCAAAAAGCCACAAATGATGCTCAGAACGGCACCAAACTTCAGCAACATTGCAAATAGGGTCCCAGCACATATTTCGAGGTATCAAACATTTGATATCGTTGCCGGATCTGTCAGAAAAGATGAACAAAACTCACCACCCGAGAAGCCTCCTTGTTGTGGGGAAGCCCTGTGAGTCGATTACAGTAAAGTCCTGCAGTAATGATCATCATTGAGCTGCTGAACTCTACTGCACTTGGTAATCGACTCACAGGGCTTCCCCACAATGAGCCTGCAGCTGGAGAGGTGAGTTTTGTTTATCTTTTCTGACAAATCCGGCAACGATGTCAAATGTTTGATAGCTCGAAATATGTGCTGGGACCCTATTTGTAATGTTGCCGAAGTTTGGTGCCGTTCTGAGCATTATTTGTGGCTTTTTGATGGCGGTTTTATACTTTGACCTATTTACTGCAATGTATTGTTCTTGTGCGGTCTTTTCTGAGGATGCTGAAACTACGTAAGCTAGTGGTCTGCAAACTTTATCTCTCGAGGGGGGGTCTTACTCGTTGTCACAGTGTGTTAGAACATGGATTAAACTTGCACCGAAATATCCTTTTTAATGGGGAAATAATGATAGCTGATACTTTGATGCTCGTTGGATCTAGCATAAGAAACAAAGAATCATAGTAATTGATGCACTAGCAGCACTTTCAAGGTATTCATTTGAAGAAATTTGCAAACCTGTCTTTTTTCTCTCTCCTGCTCTCTTTTTAAAACAAAGGTAAAGGAAAATCTTCTTTATCGATAACTATCAAAGGCAACCTCCATGTAGAAAGATGGGGCTGTTAGTAGCAGTTGCACTGCAGCAGCAACGCTGAGCCTCCTAAATCCTACATTCTGGACATTTTAAAGTGCCCATATGATAAGTTTTGGTTTTCTCTTTCACATCACGTCTGATCTTTATGTTCCCTCCTATGTATGTTTTCTGTGTATGCAGTTTTCTTGTGGTTTTACCATGTCCTGTGTAACTTGTTCAGATAAGGAGCAGTTTATTTCCTGGTATAAACATTAGAACGCGGCTTTAAGATAGCACAGATTTATAGAATGTAGCTTGTCCCATCAATGCAGTATACTTTTTTTTTTTTTTTAAAGCTTATAGTGAGGATGTTTGTCAAAGTAGGTTCGAGGTGTAGTCATTTCAGTGTTTCCCTCAATGTTTAACAGTGAATCTGTGACCTGCTTTTAATGTACTGAAGTAATCAATGATGTGTCTCCTTTGCCATAGGCCATGAACTTGGTAAGTTTTGGTTATACAACTACAGATTTCTGCTTCAGGCTTTGTGCTTTGTGGTTGGCATCACATTACTTGATAGTCCACAATGTTGTTCTCCTGCCAGACTCAAAAATCCTGCTCATTACTTTTTGTTTTTAGTGGCTTTAGTTAAATTCTGGTGATGGCTCCAGATAGCTCTCTTAGCCTGTTAGCATTCTGCGCCTCCTGCTTTGGCATCCCCATGTATTTGCTTTGCACTCTGTCCTTTCTTCCCTCATAGTAACTGCATCATGCTGAAGTATTGTAATATGTTGGCTGGCTCGCTGTTTTAACTGGCCTTGGAGGTTGGCTGACTCTGGGAAGTTAACATCAATTTTGCTTGATTTTATTTTTAAGATTGTGTGCTATCATTGTGTATTACTGTGTCTTTCTTATTTAGGACCAGGTATCCAAAGACAAGGCACTGCAGACAGTAGCCAACCTCTCATCTGCTCAGATTGTGTCTGCCAGTGTGATGAAACCACAGACTCCGTTCCCTCCACCAGTCAGAGTGAGACACAAAAACACAGACACATCTGTTCTTTTCTACCCTTGGGGTAAAAGTCTGAGTAATACTATCTGCTCTGTTTCCCATTCTTTTCCTTTGTTTAGTTTTGGCCCGGCCCTATGCCAGGACAGCCTGGACATTCTCAGGAGTAAGCATCACTGGCAAATTGTTCGTTTAAAAAATAGAGTCTTATGCTTACGCTGGTACAGTTGCTAATTTTTGGGTTCCTACTTTTTTCAGCATCAAGCCCTTTGCACAACCACCATACACTACACTATCAGCCCCTGTCCCTGCTCCAATTGGTAAGTGTGAACACAATATCACTGATTAGAGTAATTTGCATTGATTTTTGCAATGTTAATTGTGTTTTTTCGTGGCTTAAATGTGTGGTAGGTTATGAACCCCTGCCTCCCCATCGCCCTGCTGCTATAGCAGCTCCTGTATGGCAAGATAGAACCATCGCCTCAGCAAAACTACGGCTACTGGAGTACTCTGCTTTTCTGGAGACACAGAGAGACAGAGAGACGGTACAGACATTTATAGAATATAATGCTTTGCCAAAAAACAAATCTTTCCTGTCTTTCTTATCACTTGTCCTTCCTGCCGACAGTATAAACACCTTTTTGTACACATCGGCCCATCAAACCCGGGCTACAATGACCCTGTGTTGGAGTCCATAGACGTGAGGCAGATTTACGACAAGTTCTCTGAGAAGAAAGGAGGCCTGAAGGAGCTGTATGAAAAAGGGCCGCACAACGCATTCTTCCTCGTCAAGTTCTGGGTCAGTACACAACACAAGAGTTCCCACTGATAGTTTCTCAGTAACTGTGGATTTTGAGAGGCATGTTGCAGAAAAGGATGTTAGTTGTTTAGATAGATTATCTCAAATGTGTGTTTCTTTTAATATTAGATTATATTACAGTCAATGCAGTAGATAGTTGTCAGTCTCGTGCGCCACAGAGGTCCTCTTAAAGTCTGAGGTTATAACCTCCTTCACCACATGGGGGAAGCAAAGCAAATGTGATGCTGGAGCAAGGGTTTAGTTGCTTGTTACACAGTAGTTTATCAACAGGGGCATATAAATACATTTAAAATGAGAGAAGACATTTTTCAAATTATTTTAAAAAAGTAAGAAAACAAGAGGCAAAAAAAAAGGAAATTATGTTTTACAATTAAGAATACATATTTAAAGAATAAAAACAAGCAAGCAGAGGAAAAGTTACAAATTAAAAATAAGTTATGAATCTAATTATGTGAAAGCCTCAGTGAATTTGCTGATAGTTTTTTTTTTTTTTTTTTTTAAGCAGACTACAGGTATTCAGATGTTTCAAATGTGAGGAGCAAAGAAACTAAATGCTGCGTCACCTTGCTTTGTTATGATCAGGGAACACTGAGTAAACCTGTCCCAGATGACCGGGATGCTTCGTAACATACAAGTAAACCAGAGATGTATTTAGGCTTAAGAAAATGTAATGCCTTCTATATAAGTAATGAGGTGACATTTTATTCTTTTAAATCTGTACCTTTGACAGCCAAAAATGTAAGTATATTAAGTATTAAAATCCAGTGTTGTTTACATCCACATTTATTGGACAGCAGTCTCCCCACCATGTGCATGCATGCAAATGTGACCCCATGCTTGCACCAGACGAACTGGATAGAGACCCATTTGTAGAAAAACGGATCCATCGTACTAGTAGATGTCATAAAACCCACAGGGGACCTTTAAATGCATTGCATAAAGAATGTAAGATAATGAAATTCAGCATGAAGAGCCACAGTTATATCTTTGACTTAGACATGGGCTGGAGAGACACACATCAGAGATGAGTATTTGTGCCTTTGCCGTTGACATCCTCTGATTTTCCTCTCATCTCCCTCGTTCCACACCTGCCCACCGTTCATCCTGTTATGCGTGTTTCAGGCGGACCTGAGCAGCGACATTGAGGAGGGTTCGGGCGTGTTCTATGGTGTTAGCAGCCAGTACAGTGGAACAGAAAACATCACCATCAGTGTCTCAACGAAGGTCTGCTCATTTGGCAAACAGGTGGTAGAGAAAGTTGAGGTGAGAAGATGAACAAGTTTGTTTGTTTTTTTCAAAATGCACATAAAGGTTTTCATGTCAGACCAGAATAACGTGATGCAATTGTAACGTGGGTGTTCGGATTTTCCCTATTCAGACTGAATATGCACATATGGAAGGAGGAAAGTATGTGTTTCGCATCCATCGTTCGCCCATGTGTGAATATATGATCAACTTCATCCACAAACTCAAACATCTGCCAGAGAAGTACATGATGAACAGTGTACTGGAGAACTTCACCATCCTACAGGTATGTGTGTCTGTGCACCTCTCGTATCTCTGTTTGTTCCTACATTTTATTGTAAATAAAATACCTGACCTTGGTGTCTTATCCTCTCTAGGTGGTGTCCAACAGAGAAACTCAGGAGACTCTGCTGTGCATCGCCTTTGTGTTTGAAGTGTCTACAAGTGAACACGGAGCACAGTACCATGTTTATCGACTGGTTAATGACTAGCAGCACTCTGCGTGCATGCAGAGACTCTCCACAGACTTTTTTTTTTTTATACATACAGCATAAACACTATTTCCAGCTCAAACACTCAGAATCGCCACTCCTAAACACACCTTTTCCCTTAACAGACCAACAGTCGCACTGTCATCACACCTGTTATTTGTTAAACGTTTATGCATTTCCGTCAAACTATGCACACATTTCCACAACAAACAATGATTTAAACACTAAAGTGAATTTTTTAGATTTTTTTTTTAGATTTTTATACAAATGTGGTGTCATTCTTGGCATAATCATCAATGTATGTTGTGATGTTATTAAGTCTCACCTGTTGAAACTGATTGTGCACATCACTCAGTGTCGAGCTCCAAATATATCAGGCTTCTCATTTTAATTTGAACTTAATCAAACTGACAAACATAGAAAACATGAGACACCGGTAGACGGGTGATATTGTTATTGCCATTTCTGGGGAATTGCATTTACGTCACAGGTGTGACTGATATGAGACGAGTTTGAATATAGGTTTGCAAACAAATCATTTAATCAGTGTTAACGTAATTCTGACACAATGACTATTTCTTTCTACAGTAGTATCTCTGTAATTTAGGAACTAAATGAGTTGTCGTTAAGTGTGAAATCACGATCTCCAGTTACTTTATTCAAAACGCTAACAGAAAGAGTGTGCCTCTTCTCAGAATGTAACGCACTACATGTAAAGACGTTAACCGTATTTATATTTGACAGAAACGTGTCAAAGTATAAAGTGAGACATCGTTTTAGGTGCATTTGCTGTTCAAAGGTTTTCCAGTGGTGTGGAGGGAAATATCTTTCCATCAGCTCTCAAGGAGGTGTTTCAAGTTTGGCTCACATGTCTTTGGAAACAAAGTAGTTCACACTTCGATCTTTACTGTTTATTGACACAGTACTGTTATTACGTAGACTGTGTGGGCTTCCTGCAGTATTTCTACCTCCACGTGAGTTGGGATAAGAATGTGCTTTGGCTCATAAAGCCTTAACCTGAGGAGCACTGATGTATAGGATGTGTGCACTACACTTGTTAATGGTACTGTTTATAAGCCAAAACAAGGTAAAAAGACTTGTTTTTTTGTAAAGATGAGCTTTCTCTTTTGTATTTTACCAGCACGGTTAGAAGTGTTACTCTAAGCATTATACAGTATATGATGGGTGTTTTGGTTGTATTGTTTTTGATGTATGGTACAGACCACACTAAGGTCACCCACAGTGCACTGGGGTAGATTTTTGCGTGATAACACTAGCGAATTACTCAGCTTTCACTTGCTTTTTTTTTCTCTTGTTATATGTAATGTTTTTGGTTTCTGGTACACATGGATACCAGCATGTTGTTGTTTTATTTTTTTTTATAGTAAATGTTATTTGACTGTATCACCCCAATCATGGCAGGATTAACTTTAACCATGTGGAAGGTGACAAAGATTTGTAAGAGCCGACTGGTTCAGTTTTAAATAACCAGGTTGACCGTGTGGTCAGCCAAAATGTTTATTCTTTTATTTTTCCTGTCTGTGTACTCTGGTTGGCTGTGCCTCATCACTCCTTTGGTCAAGTATGCTCAGTGAATTGAATCTGTGCCTCTTTGCTGTACCAATAAAATTACATGGTGTTTGCAGAATTATTATTATTAAAGTCTCCATAGTAACACTTAGGCCCAATCTCAATGCTCACAGACAGACTTTGAGGCGCATTCCTGTCAAGTCAACGAGGATTGAGGACTGTCCCACTGTCAAATCATCTAGTGCATGATGGATTCCTCGCAGACATTTTGAGCCCTTTATGACCACTCTCTGTAAGAGTTTGCCTGAGGGAATTACCCACAGTTCATTGCTTTGGTAATGTTAAACGAGGAGGTTGCCAAGGGAAGCCCGAAAACATTTTAAAAGACACTTAGGATCTAGATGATGGCATTCGCATACACAAAGCTTATAAATCACTACCAAAGATTTCACACTTCCTCCTGAAACTGATTATCTTCTTAAATCATTCAGTTAACTAAATGACATAATACACTTTTTATAGATCTTTTATTTATTTTTTTCTCTGAAAACTGATTTCATTTATT
>OMLP01001814.1:0-13659 GCA_900302685.1 Spondyliosoma cantharus
AAGTCGACGAGTTCACCCCAGTGGAAAGTCTGCATCAGCCCGAACAGAGCCCACTGTGGCTGAGAGAAGGTAGCGATTCACCAGACCCCCCCACTAATGTAGCCATCACTTCCCAAGCGACCACAAGCTAAATGTATCCTCCATGCACAGCAGAAAATAGCATATCTGTGGGGAGGGAGAGAGGGGAGGGAGGCTGATATAAAGACATAAAAGTAGAGGGTTGAGATGGAGGAGGGAGAGGTGATGAATTGACAAAATAGGACTGGAGTTATTATGGTTTGACCAAAGAGGGAAACGGCTCGATAAAACAGAGGGATGAATCACGAAGATAAGAGGAAGACGCGAAGAGAGAGGGGGGTCTGAAAGATGAGTGGACACACTGAAAGGAGTGAATGACAGCAGATAGAGATGAGAAGAAGAGAAGAGGAGGAGGGGGGTGGGGGTCCTCTCCAGTCTAACCACCACATACTTTCCCTCGTCAGGGATATAATTTACACAAACCCACTAGAAGGTCAGGAGCAGAGCATGAGGTGCCAACTCCATCTCGGCAGCCAACGCATTTTTTCTAGCTCTTTCTGTCGGTCTCTCTTTCGTTTCATGCCCATCTTTGTCAGACCGTCTTTTCTTTCTGTCCGTCTGAGCGTCCAATCCTTTTCATATGCTTTAATGGGACCTAGTCCAATCACTGTGGATTTGTGGGTTAGGAGATACTTGTGTGTTGTTCGTGTGTGTTATTCAAAGACTGCATGTCTTTGAGCAATCTTGGTTTCTGTAGCGTGTGTGGTTCGCAGGCAGTGGTGTTCCACTCGCACCCCCATCTTCATTAGGGTCAAAACACAAAAGCTGTTGCCATCAATGTATTTTGATAAACATCTTGATGAATTGCACTAGAAGGGGTTGATGGAAATGGCAAAATTCTAAGAAAAAGTCCTCAGTCCTCTGTCAAGAGTTTTTACTCACCCTTGAGGAGGTGATTTTTTATTTTTGCCTTTTTCAATAAAAAGTTAATTGAAGTTACTTAATGGGCAACGTAAACACCTTTTCCAAGTAGGTTCTATTTAAATCACCGAAGAAGAAGAAGAAGAAGAAGAATGCTTTATAAAAAAATAAAAATAACTGAAAATGTTTGAGGTTGTTTCTGAGAAGGATAAATCTGGGAGTGAAAAATGAAAGCATGGACACTGACCCAGAGCACACACAGATACTCCTCAAGGAGAAACAAAAGAGACACCACAACTTCCTCGAACACTAAACAGAGCAGAATGTCATTTCTGAAGGCCAGTCAGTCAAAATTTCACCTCTCACTTCAAACTGTAAAGACATCAGTTGACCAATAACTGGTGTTGAACATGCAGTAAACTACATGAATGACTGAGTTTGCTGGAAGTGTTTATGCACGTGTGTTAGCTTGCACAGTAGTTAGCTCGTAGCTGACCGTGGCGACACTGCACCGCCGGCTGGCTCACAGCTGTGAGTCCCCGCAGTTTCACAGCGGCAGCAGACCATGGACAGACCATGATGGCCAGGATGTGTGGACAACAGTTAACAATAACACAGGCCACCTCACCAGTGCACGTGTGTATGAATTTCTATCGCCACTCGTCCATCAAGCCTGTGTGTTTTCAGTCCAGTGCTAATGAAAGGCTTGCTCCCCGAGAACACCACCCAGGCAGGTCAGAGTAGAAAGACCCAGCAGCTCCCCATCTTTGTCCCTTTAGCCCCAGACAAATAAGTGGTCCTTTAAATATTTTCCTGCAACTGGGCCTCCCTTTTTCTTTTCTTTTTTTAACTACAGGCTGGCCTTTTGGTCAAACGTGTTTGTGTAAGGTGCTTTGTGAAGGAGTGGCTCTTTCACCCTCACTCCACGACCCAAACCACACAGCTGGCATGTAAAGAAACCCACTGGAAAGGAAAAACAGCAGGATACAGTAAACGTGTAGGTACAAAACTGAGTGAGCACATCAGCTTTACAATGTGTGTTTTGATAAAATCTTGCTCCTGGTTTGGAAGTAAAGTGGAAGCTAAAAGAAGAGAGCTTATATAAAATGTTTGTATTATGTTGGCTTGACCAACCAATAAAAGAGAGACACAACTTTGTGATCAATCTCTATACTCAGTTTTAGAGGTGCAATGATTAATTGATTAATCAATTAGTGGACAACTAAATATTCGTATATTAGATTGATTAGTTTAAAGGTGTTATTGATATCTTTCAGATGAAAAAAGTGGCATTCCCATACCACTGCATTCACGCTCCAACACAGCTGTCATTCCAATCATCTGTCTCCTCAAACATTGCTAACACTGGATAGCTAATTAAATTGGGGAATTATATTAAGCTGGGTGCATACTGCAGAGCTATTTTTATTTTTTTTCACAGAAACTGGCAACAACCAAGACTCTTGATGCTGACAAAACACAGATACCACCTGATACCCACAGCATTATACTATTGGCCTCAAGCGTCTTTAGAAGCTTGAGCCAGCCGTCAGAATTCTTACTCAGAGATAAACAAAACAATCAATTTGGAAGACTTTAAGAAAAAGATACTTGTGATCTGCACTGTAGATCTAATCTCTTTAAAATAATTCTGCTACATAAAATGTTATGCAGCTTATTAAATGTGAATATGTTCTGCTTTCTTTACTCCTCTATGACAGTAAACTGAATATATTTGGAATGTGGTGAGAAAAAGACAGTTGGGGACTTCATCTCAGGCTTTGGGGGACATCGATCAATATTTTCCAAACAACTAATCAAGAAAACAATCGTTAGTTGCAGTCCTACTCAAGAAACTAAGAGTGACTGACTTAAAAAATGGAAACAAAAAAAGAAAAAGTGGAATTTATACTGTTTGTTTTAAAGTGTACTATCTTGTTAGAGTAGCACCTGCGTGGCGCCTGAACGCCTGACTTACAGAAAGTCATGGATGATTAAGTCAGTGTCACTCCACTTGTCAATCCCTGCTGAGTGATGATGAATACTGTTTGCCGATGGTCTGCGTGTGCTGAAAAAGGAAAGAAATGGCAGATCCGCCCGGGCATGTATGTTTTTATGACAGCGTGGCAAGAATGTGTGTGTGGGTGACTGACCTATCCAGCTTGCCGTTGGGAATGCAGCCCCTCAAGCTCATGGTTGGGCAGTTGTGTGAGAGACACCTGTGCCCCCGCATGCCCTCAACACACACACACATTCAAGCGGGCAAAGTGCATTGGAAGAGTGCCCCTATGTTGGGGTTAATGGGGAAATCTCTCATTCCCCTTGTCCCCACACACCTTCAATAGATAATGGACGTGGACAGGAACTACTTTCAGGAGCAATGGGAGCTATGGATGAGAAAATCTATAGACTTTATGGGAGAAAGCACATTACAGCAAACCACCCCTTCACTAACAGCCATGTAAGTCTGTTCGTCTGCACCAGTGGTTGCAGCAACAACACTCGCAGGTCCAATTTTCTCTCAAACACTACAATTAAATAGCTGCTAATTTGAAATGGCACATTAACATGCCAAATGAGTCTTGTAGCGTAATTATAATGACGCCTTATAAAGAGTTTCTCTGAATCAACAATCGTAATAAAGTTCACTTTCCTCGTCATCCTTAAGACCAGAGGAAAAAAGTACTACACAAAAGACGACAAAGGCACAATAGAGGGCTTCCACTCCTGACTCTTACAACGTCTACCTCCTGCCTGTCCCCCACTCTTCAGTCCCCCAGCACCCCAAGTCTCACACAAAGCTGTCACACAATAGTTGACTGACTAATTGACCTTCCTGAAATAACGTTAGCTGGCTTCAAACAGAGGACATTCAGCTGATGTTAGAGCAGGAAAGTTTCTTCAAGAGCTCGCGGACTAAAGACCAACTGGTGTCCCCCCCCTCAGGGTCCTCTACCTATTCTTCTCCTCTAGTACTCTAACATGCTTTGCACAATGGGGAAATTATTTCCTGGCAAACGTCACCTCCTTAACTTTCCCACCAATTACTTTTTGATGAAATTTTTTTAATCTGCTTACGGTAAGTGCACTTGCGCAGAAAAACAGGGAGGCCATGCAGGTGCACAGCAGCAGCTTTTGTTGTCATAACATTTCCATGGAGACAAGGGATCGTTTTCCCTGCTTCTTTTCTCTCTGTTGTCCACATTCATATACAGATATTTAGTGCATCAACACAGCTTCAACACAGTGAGGCATTAGAGCATCCAGTCATATGACCAGCTATGTAGTGAAAACACTCACACACACACACGGTGAGCAGCGGCATGCCTCAGCACTTTTCCCATTAAACTAAGCGTGGCGTATTACTCCCGCCTCACTGACACTGACATGTTTCCACAGTGTGGGCAGACAAATAGGGCCCACATGGGAAGTGACATCAGCCAGGAGCACATGTGGCCCACCTGCTGCCGACCAATCAGGAGAGCCTCCTTGATAGAGAGTTTCCTTCTGTTTCCGCTTCAGACAGCAGGTCTGCCAGTGACGGGCTCAGGACCACTGGTTTCTATCATGGAAACATGATCATAAAAGAGAATACAATGAGCAGACAATCCACCTAGCCCGCTATTTCTATTAAACTATAGGAAAAGTCTGCTCACTCAAACTCACTTTCAGACAGAAGGAAAGCTGGGCTGGATCTGCTGGTGTGCCAGATGTGAAAGTGTGCTGCACTGATCTTACACAGACCATTCACACATGGGAGAAGCTATTGGCTGAGATACTAAGAGAATAGCTTTGGCATTACTGTTGGCAATCATGATTGACTGTAGGCTTTTGGACTTGTTTTATATTTTTGACAGAATTTGTAATAAAACAATGACTGTGTGTCAGGCACTTAACATAATGGGATAGTTTTCTGTTTAAATCTCTCTGGAGCAGGTGTGTTGCACTGCATCAGTGATTCATGGAGAACAGGGTTAAGGGCCATCCACACCGAGAACAATCACATAATGATAACTGGAATGATAACAATGTGAGCATCCATAGTGATGAAAAATGGAAAATGGATATTGATGTTACTGCTATACGCTGCACATAGAAACATAAAAAAACCCAGAAGGACGTTGTTTTACAAACTTCCTCAAAGATGAGATCAGTTGGAAGAATGCATCACTGTTATGAGTTGTTGTCTCTGGAAGACAAATTTAATTCAAACTTTTGTATGAGACAACATCAATCATCCCAGCGACTGTCATCAGTAAAGACACACTGTAAACCTGACAGACCCCCATCAGCAACAAGCAGTACGTTGCCGCCAGTATGCATTGTTAAAATAACCAAGACTGAGTTATAAGGGTAGAACAACTATAAAGTGTTTCCTAAATGCCATCGATTAGTTAAACATATTATAGGTAGCTTAGAAATCAATATTATCAGCACTCCTGCAAGAAATTATTTTGTGGAAAAATGTCCCTGCAGCAGCTCCCGGCTCTTTGAATCCCTCACACTCTACCACACTGATTGGAAACTTATCTTCTCCAACTGGCACAAACGAAACTTAAGATCCTCAAAGATAAAAAGGACATGCTTAAGTTTGTACAACAAGTACAGTTAGAAATCTATCAAGTTCTCGAGAAAGGTGTTATGTACAAATGAGATCAACATATATAGTACCAGTGCCGGAGTGATGGGAAGATTACAACGGGGAGGAAAAACAATCTAATGATCCTGGAAACACCACCTCATCTGTCAGACATAGGGGAGGTGGCATTTTGCCTTGGTCACATCTGATAGCAATAATAAGATCAAGCCTGCTCAGATGTGAGCAAATGCATCTAAACTCACTGGAGAAAACATAATTGAGCAGCAGGACAATGATCCTCAAACCAACGCAAAAAAGGGCCAAGTGTAAATTATAATGAACCTCCACAGAGTTCATCTGATGTCGATGTAAACGGCTTCAAATTAAATTCAGCACTTTTTTTTCTTTGCTGTGATCCAGAGTACAGAGCCAACACAACATAAATATGTCAGACAGTTGTGGATTACATTGTACAATTCAACCACTTTTGATCCAATGTTCTTCCGTGTTGACAAATCATTAAAAGTTCCAACTACCACAAGTTTTATCTTGGTTTTATGTTGGACTTTGTAATTCAAGATGGTCTATCTATCACCGTACCTCCCATGTGTCCGTGCTTATGAATTACTTGGCATGAGCAACTCCTGCTTGTCTGCATGCATCAATATGGCAGTCTCTCTATCACTCCTTTTGTAGCGCCATTACTCTTTTCAAGCCTATGAGGTGTGCAGCGACATGCTGCCAATCTGCAGCCGTCCCAGAGGCAGCGGTAGAAGCCAGGCTGCAGGACCGGGGCGGGTGGGGTGAAGGGCATAGGAAACCATCTCCTAATGGGAAACACACTTCTCTCCATCGTTCAAATTGCTCTTTCTACCACAGCAGAGAGTGATGGCAGGCGTCCAGGAGGTGCCTGGCGTCCAGGAGGTGCCTGGCGTCCAGAAGCGAGGCATGATTTAAAAACGGGAGCTCTGCTGCGCCACGGTTCATGATTCTCGTGAAAGGGACAATCATGAGCCTTATAAAACAAATGCACGTGTTGAAAGGGAGCTGGGGAGGAAGAAGAGGGCGACGTATAAGAGATAGACGTGGCTAACAAATTGGATAAAAACTTAAAAGCAAAGGAAATTAACAGTGGGAAGATGAATGGAAATACTAGAAGGCTTGAATAACAGTAGAGAGGATAATTCTATAACAAATGGGACGCTATGGCAATCTTGTGGATTTTCACACAAGCTACTCAGAGTTTGGAAGATCTACTTGAACCTCAAGAAATTGTATCCCATTGCACTGATACTAAATATCAGCCTGTTTATCCCTCTGCTAGCATTGCATCCATGCACTGTGAATAATGACCTGTGCTGTTTCCACTTTAGCCCTGCATCTTGGGTTGGTTGCAGCCAACCCAGCCATCTTCACGTCTCTATCAGACGCTCGGTAACTGAATATCTACCCCACGGAGCAGATAGAAAAGTGCTGAAATGGACTCTGGAAGGCCCAAAGTGGTTTTTGTATAGGGCAAAGATCCCAAATGTTATTGCCAGTGCATTTTTAATAAAAAGGGAGGGAAAAAAAGACATTTTTCCAGATGTCGGAGAAAAGCAATATCTGCAGCTGCAAGTGCAACTCGGCTGCTGTTTTTGTTAAGGATGGAAAGTGAAGTCTGACACCGTCTCAACCTCCCAAAATACGGAGACACATTAGAGTGAAGTTCCAGAAAAAGCCATCCAGTTTTGAGTCATTTGTGCAATTACCTTAACAGCATTAAGACGTTCTCAACTGCCACATAATGCAGAGCAGCTTCCCTTGACAAATCATCTCCAGTTCAGTCTCGGAGAGTCTCATCCAAACCATAAAAGAAAATAAAGGTGAATAGAAGAAGAGAGGGAGGGAGGAAGGGAGGAAGGAGGTAGCAGAAGGTGGGAGGGAGGGATTTTTTTTTCTATTTTTCCTTCTGTGGCGAGTTCACACAAAAGGGTCCTTCTGATCCCTGGAGTGCTGAGCACATACCTGCGGGATGAAATCAAAACCCTCTGTGAATTATATTAAATATCCCCTGCCAAACGCTCCACATACTTCCATGTGTTTTTACCAGTTCTGAAAGGCTCCGTTTGGCTTTGCTCTAAAAAAAAACAAAAAAAACACTTAATTAGAATCCCAGACACCATCACCTTCAAAAACTCAGCACTGTGTGTAGGATAAAAGAGGAAGAAGAGTTGGGGGACAAATGCTGATAGACAGATGGTCTAATAGGTGGCCAGATAAGGATAAAGACAGGATTCACTGAAGGATAACAGCTTTATTTCTGACAGGTTAGCGTTTGCTTCTGTTAGTCAATCACGGGGATTGAAAGAGAAAAAGAGGACGTCTTCAATGAGGTGTTGTTGAGTAAAAGAAGGTTGGGTATGCCACATGAGCCTCCACAAAAAG
This sequence comes from Spondyliosoma cantharus, assembly GCA_900302685.1. NCBI lineage: Eukaryota > Metazoa > Chordata > Actinopteri > Spariformes > Sparidae > Spondyliosoma > Spondyliosoma cantharus. The sequence continues at coordinate 7,946 of OMLP01001814.1, forward strand.
CCCATAAAAGCTCATGGAGAAAAAGTATAAGAGAGGACTTCAGAGCTCCACTCCTCCTCTGTTTTCATCCTCTTGTTCTGATCAACCCCCCCCTCCCCTCTGCTGAATCACAAACTGAAACCCCAAATGACTAACAGATTCCAGACACCATGTTTCGACTGTCAGAGCAGAGTTCAGGTTCTTTGACAGAGCGCGTGCCTTCACATCTTTACCCTGGACCCTCCCCCAAGGCCATCCATGAGAGAGGCTGAACTATCGACTTGACCCCGAGGATCAACTCAATATCTCGCCTTTCCCTCCATCTTAAACATGAATATCTGAGTTGGACCCAAACAAAAAAGCTCCATTCGCTCTTCGAACTCTGTGAAAGGAGCAAGGTCAAATCGTCGTTCAAACATTCAGTGGCGCTTTTTTTTCGGTCTGGTTTGGTTAGCGGTGCTGCAGCTGCACCTAATCCCCACAGGAAAGCCTTCATCTGGGACTGATTTCAGAGCGCCTGGGCCAGGGTGGGAGAAAGGGGGGGACTCTTCTGTAAAAGCCTGGTTCCCTTCTGGGGCGCAGGCTTCCTCTCAATCCTTCTGATTAAAGGGAGTTTTGGCTCAATTACACCCAATGACTGGGCCCTGCTCCCAGGCACGACCCTGGTAGGAAAACACACCGAAATAGATTGTGGACAGTCAATAGAGGGTGTGAGTATGTGCATCACACCTGGGGAACTCCACTGTAAAACCTCCCCATCAGCTAACAGCGCAGTCTGTCAGCAGTGCTGGCCTCAGAGGGCGAGTTCATTGTGTAACCCGTGACTGGGTTGGGAAAACAGTGGGGTCGGCTCTCTGGGGACAGGCTTATGTCCTCTCCAATCGACGGGATTGATACCAGTGTGCACTGGGTCACAGCTATCTGTTTGAATCAGCCTCATGCCACAAAAAAAGGTGCACCGTGATGAGGAGTAATAGAAGATGCATGTGTGTAGAGGCCTACATGTGTCCGCTTCGTGTATTCATGTGCTTGAGGAGAGGGGTAGAATATCGGTAGTGACTGAAGACAATTACAGGGTTAAGGCCAGAAGCTTCCCTAAGGTTTAATAGAATAGTTTTGCATGAGGAATCCTCAACAAGTGGACCCTCAGAAGGCTCACGGTCAGCTTTAAGGCCCCGACACACCAAACTAACATCAGAGAACTAGCTGTGACGAAGGCCAACTGTTGCATCGATTCACGTCTGGTGTATCTCGTCCAAAAAGCTGCACTTGAACTCGCAAAGACAACAGCCGGCTGCCAACAAGCTCGTACGTTCTGCACCTGCATGAGGGGAAATAACTCTCTGCTGATGGACAAACCCTTGTTATGATTAAGCAGCTTTTTTTGACGCCGCTTGGAAACGCAAGTTTGTCTGATAGAAAGTTGCAAAAGGCCCTGGCGAAGACACAGAGGACAAAAAAAATGAGAAACCACATTAATTGGGTGAAAACATGAACACTAAACTGACAAGCTTTTCATGCACTGATCCGCTTACCTGGACAGCCAATCAGAGAGATTGACACCTCATTGACTAATCAATTAATTGTTGCAGCTCTAGTTAGCTTTATTGCATGATTACAAGCATGCATCATCAAGAATTTGCTGTGTGGTAAATTTGTGTTTGGAGCTGCTCAAGTGGGGGCGTACGGATAATTACCATGACGTCTCAAGCATTTACACGGCAAGCTGGTTGCAATCGTGCCCAGTTGTAAAGTTCACTGATTGCAGCTGGCTTCAAGGCCCAATTAAACTCATTATTATAATTCAGGTTTATGGAGGGAAGAGTACGGGGGAGGCTAGCACACAGAGATCCACGCTGTTCTCCGATGTCCAGATCTGCAGCCTGTGTGGAAAACGGGCACGCGGTAATAGCTACCTCTGCACAGTTAAAAACACCCGTCTCAGACTCATCACCCTCTGTCCCTCAGTCTCCATTTCAACCCCAACCAGAAAATAAACATTTCCCCCTCCATTATTCTCCATCCAAATTATATTCCGCCCGCAACCCCTTTTCACTGGCTCATGCTCGCGGGGCCTCTTTATGTTGTGACACTCCAAAGAAAACAGTCCTACCGAATGTTGTGGACGAGCAGAGCTAACCTGATACAAGCCAGCTCGCTACTCCGATTACACGCCATGTTTACCACGGCCCTTTTAATCGAAAGCAGACAAGAAAAAAGAACGAATCCATCTTTATATGCACCTCAGGCCTTAAATGACAGGGAGGAAATGTCCCACTATGGATGTTTGACTTTGGGCTTCCTTAGCCGCTCATGTACAATGCCATGGCCTAATCTATCAAGTGCAGAGAGAAATGGAGACAAGGCCTCCTTTTGATTATCACATTTTGTCTTCAACGCTGCGCCGTCATACCCAACAGACATGCACTGAGGCAATGCAGAACTGAAACAAAGTTATCTATGATAGGCACCATGATAACAAACCAGAGACAAAGAATTATAACCCTGAAGGACAAGGAGGACTTGAGGACATGCGGAAGGGAACAAGCTGAATGATAGCAAAGTACGAGGCCTTTGCCTAAGAAACCACACTCCAAAGTGAGGTCCTGAATAAATAGTGGCTAACCTGAATGGAAGGAGGCCCAGACACGAGCCTCTATCCCCCAGTTACATTAAAAACACTGATAAAAAAAAGATACAGCAGGACCGAGTAAACGAACATTTTGACCTTGCAGATTACCAAGAAACAGGCCAGCCATTTCTGTTATCAGCATTCACTGATTGCAGACTACGTCTAGGAGCTATTTAGCTTCATAAAATGTTTGGTCAGCGCCTATTGTAGATGGATATGCCTCAATAAGAAGTAGCTATTATATTTTTCCCTCCAATTTAACTCCTGATGCCTTGTTTGTTCTTGACAGTGTTCTGGATGCCCCTCAGCGTGCAGATAACAGACAAAGAATGGAGCCTCTGTAACTGTAACAGCAGCTTGGGTCATAAAGCCGAGATAGGACCTTGGTCAAAGCTAAAGCTCCGTTTAAGGATGCAAGGAAGGATACAAAAGAAGGTAATGTGGGGAGATGGATGAAATAGTGTAGAAAATGTTGTTCATAAGCATAAAATTGTCCCTTGCAGACCTTTTAAGTATATACATTTATGGTTTATTATAGTATAGTATCCATTCTGTATCACCTTGTATAGTATTTAAGATAGAAGAGCCAGATGTTATACTTAGATTTTATTGCCAATTGTTGTTGACTGGAGTATTGGTACTGGGAAATGTGAACTTGCTGGATTTCCTGCTTATCATCACCTGATTATTTGAAGGCACACCTGATGGCAATCAAGCACAAAGCGACACTGATAAAAGGAACACGAGACACTAGTTTGCAACGTGTTGTTTTTTTTCAATAAAGTATTGCCAATCATAGTGTGCGCTTCACTATTGATTGCTTTCCTGGTCAAAAATGTAAATATTTCGTCCATAAAATGAAAAACTAGAGTTATATTATTTATTCAGAGCAATTTTAACAGATCTCGTGAAAAGAGGTAGGAAAATAAAGGGTGAAGGCAAAAATTCAGGCCAAGACGATGTGAAAAATGAGACGCAGGGGAAAAACAGAATGGCAATAAAGGGCAAGGTCTCATCTGTCATTTGATTACCTACCTGTTTTATATCAGTGCCTGTCTGCAGGCATCTGGAGGGGATGTGGCCTTGGGAGAGATGGCTCTCTGACACACCATTGCGGCACATGATAGCATGATTGAAGTGATTTAATACAGAACATACTGCAGATGGGTTAGCACACACCCAAGCAATTATGTTCAATGAAACACAGTATTTCATATTAACTGGCTAAAAAAAAAGGGCTTTTCTGAAATTCAAGTGAATTATATCTAATAATTCCAATATGGTGATTTAAGAAAGTGTGGACAGACACTTAGAAAAGCCAGACGGTGGCTGAGTAAGACAACACCAGGAAGAGTCAACAGCTTGTTACCAGATGAGCAGGACAATTTCGATAGAAATCCTCACATTGGTGGTACATTCTCTTCAAGTTGCGCCATCATCACACCCACCGCAAAACAGCGGATACAGACTCTGAGTAAACTTCGACATTCCTCCACAGGGACAAACCTTCCTATAAAATTAACTGATTAACACGGTCTTCCGTGGCTTTAGCAGACCCCCAGGTCCTGATCCCCTGCATTAGTAAGAGTTTTGTGGGGATTTTTCCAGACATCTAGTATGAATATCACCACAAAAAAAACAGTATTGCAGAGTGCCATCCCTGGCACCAGATATGCTCAATTTCCATGAAAAGCATGCTGGCAAACAATGCAATGGATTCCAAAGAGGCCCTCAGACAGGCAACTATCTGTCTCACTCAAACGCAGGAGGAAGTGGAGGAAATGGAGATGAGTGGCGAGCACGAGGGCAAGGGGAGGAGGCAGAGTGGAGGTTGTTATTTGGGAACCCGCTGTGTAAACTCCTAAACGTTGCACAGAAACACACACAGATTTGAAAAGGAAGGGAAAAAACAATGACATTCCCCGGACACCGTTTCCCTAGGGTAGTCTTAGGCTAATAAAAACTGTTGCACTGAATATCTGCGGCCAAACATGGGCACATCAACTCTCAAGTACCTGTGCAATAAAACAAATGAGGAATCTGTGCTGCCATTACCTCATCAGAGAAAGGCGACACACAAGTATCACCTCTCTGCCTTTTTACAGTAATAATAAATATATCAAATCCACCACAGCATGCTGAATCACCCGGCAGAGTCCGGTTTGCTCTAGTTTGGAATGACTTGGCCCGCCCCGTCTGTTTATAATAGTACTAAAATGCATGAGTTGGATCTGACAAAGGAGTCCTCACTCCCACCGCCCCCTTCTCTGTTCCCCTTCGTCCTCCATCCTTCCATTCCTGTCCTCTCGGGAGCCTGGCCACGCTCCTGCTCTCCTCCGCTCCTCGGCAGCCGCGTTTGGAAAAATAAACGGAGCAACTGGAAATGGTCAGGGGCAGAAACTGACAAGTGCTGTTGCTACAGGGAGAAGTGTAGATGTGTCTATTGCTGGTGCCTGACTCGTTGCACTGGTCGTGGACAGAGGGACGCATAGCAAAGACATGCATGCACACACTCTGTCCTCCACTGAGATAGAGGGGGATAGGAGTCTCTGTGTGTGGCTCTGACCCAAGAAACAACAGGAATGTGGAGGGACAGTGTCGGAGTGTCTGGGAGGTCTGCATGCCCCGTCCAGCCACATAGCCACGAGGAAGCTTAGAAATGTGCGGAGGGCCTCCATACATCTTTTCATATGGATCCACACACAAATATCCACATACCGCGCATATAAACTGCATGCTTAGTATGTCAAATCACATACATGCACGCACACAAACACACACACAGTCACACTTTGTACCGTGACACATGACCTCTCTCCATGCAACAAGGTCAGTGTCATGTCAGTCGTGGGGAGCAGTGGTCTCACACTGATGAAGTACTCACCCGCTGGAAGTGCCAAGTGACACCGTGCTGAGCGAAGAGTTCAGCTTCTTCATGTCCCAAAGCCGAACCTCCCGACCACGCATCTACACACAACAATATGAGAGGGTAGGTATTGTGAGTCACAGAAATGCTTGATGAGGATTCAGATGAGGATGAATTCACTAAGGCATATTGGTTTGTGCCCATTTTCCCCTGCAGTTCTGTTATTTTAGTTTTCTC
>OMLP01001815.1:2234-13897 GCA_900302685.1 Spondyliosoma cantharus
TCCAACCACTCAAAGCGCTTTACAATACATGCCACATTCACCCATTCACACACACATTCACACACACATTCAAACACTGATGACAGAGGCTGCCATGCAAGGTGCCAACCAGCTCATCAGGAGCAATTTAGGGTTCCATATCTTGCTCAAGGAACTTTGAAGTGCAGCCAGGGAATCCTGGGAATCAGCAACCTTCTGATTACTCGACGACCCACTCTACCTTCTGAGCTACAGCTGGTGGATGTGTAACACATTTGACTTTTATGCACAAGACTGGAATTTGTTTCCCATCACAGACCTAAAACTGATACATTAATATGAAACAAATATCTAACATAATCTTTCCCTGACAGGTTGATCATTTCGTGCTATGTTAGTATAATAATACTTATTGTCCTGTCAGGAACTCATTCCAAGCACGTATCAGTCGAAGAACATATTCATGTCTGAATGTTTTTGTATCAGGGAAGATAAAAGCAAATACCTTCCTTAGCTCTTCACTGATCTGTGGAAGGCCTCCCTGATCACTGCATTCAGACAGTCACCCAAGAGTCTCCAGTATCATACTCAAACAGCAGCCAGACAGCAGAGCAGACAAAGGTCAACAGAAAGCCTCTGGTAAAGGAGCCAATAGCTTATCTCTGTCTCCAGCCTGTCTCAGCAACAGGACCATGTGAGCACAGTGCCATTTGGTGTTCAACCTGAGCCTAGCTCCCTGTGCCCTGTTCAACCTTTGCCTCTCTCTGGGAGCCCCCTGGAGGAGAAGGCTCCTCAGGAGAGTGTCTGGCAAATAAGGAGGTGAGCTGAGGTGCAGAGCTTGATGCTGATCTGCCCTGACGGAGCTGGACTAGTGATGACCCTTCCCCACTGTGACTAACGCTTCGCTGGGCACAGCACTCGGCTGTGGTGAGCAGACTGATGCTAGTGAGCCGACCTGCAGCCACCCAAACAACCTAAACACTCAACACACTCAACACATGTTGCCTGCTATACCAATACCCAAAACATTTAGATTCTGGAACAAGGGTGATGTAGATGACAGATACAGAGAAACCATTCACTGAACTTATCGATTGAATTCACGACTCTTGCCCTTGAAAGGATCAAAATCCATGAAGGATTCAGCAGGGACAGGACGGTACCAAGCATTGTACCTAACATGTTACCTAACAGTGGTAAAATAGATTTTTACCTTATCTTAAAATTTGCCTGATAGAGCTAACTTAATGGCTAATGACAACATCAAAGAGAGGCATAAACAAATTTATAAACACTCATTACAAATAGTTTGATCTCATGGCATGATTTAAGGTGTCTCAGACTCGTCCTGAAATTTGCATGTCACGATTCCAAAATAGTGCGCAGTACACAGTGCAAAGCAAAAAGTAATTACCGTCAATGTTCACCCTGAGTGATGCCCAGTCCCATACCATCAGCAGGTGCTTGAAGGTTCACTTTCAGCCCTTCATGCAGGCTTGTGAGTCTGCATTGATGCAAAATTTGCACAAGAGATTAAACCCAGTTTACAGTGTTTTCAGGTAATACCACATTCACGTCATTTGGGGAGGAAGATGTAGGTGTGATTTCACTCTAAAGGAACTATCATTATTATTGATTCCTGTGTAATGGTTAAATTATATTTTTAAATGTGATGAGGGTAAAAATACTATTAAAAGAAAACATAGGAATGAACTTGAGGAAAATACTTCCAGGTTGTGAGTCCTGTGTACTCCTGTGTATGGAAATGATGTCTTAGAGCACAGCAGTTGGCTTAATATTGGAGTGCAAGGAGGGCCAGATGAGGTGCTCTGAGTGTCTAATATTGCTTTCGATGGGTTTACTTTGGAGTTGAAAGTCTGATGTGTCTCAGATACTGAAGGGTATCAGTGCATCTATATGAGACGCTGAGGGTAGTGACAAAGCGCGAAAATTTGGGCTGCACTTGCTTTGCCATTCTTGTTCGACTTGTGGCTTGCTAATAGGTCTAGCAATATATCCACCTAGCCCTGTGGAAGACTCCAGTCATGCACAATGAGTGCTCAGAGTGCAAAGGGCAGGGTGTGTGCAGGCGGGCAGGTAGCCTATATGATCTTTTCATACAGGGTTCTATTTGTAAGAACATTTGATTTATTAATTGCTGTCAGGATTATAAGACATTTTCTACAGCTAAATCCCCAAATGTTTCTTGAATAACTAACCAACCCCAGCTAAAAGTGTTTCAGTGACAGGGCCCTGCTCTTATGCATGATCACTCACATGGCATGCTTACTGGGATGGAATTGAATCCTGATTAATGTTATCAATTTCACAAGTTAACGCTGAATACTAATTGATTATTAATACTTAATCTGCTCAATTTCTGAATGTCTGCTAATGGACACTATTTTCCCACAATTCATTACACAAAGGAAATGAAAGATCTACTCCTGCAAAAACATTAGGTGGAGGTGAAACAGGTTGTTGGCTGTCTGTTGGCACCAAGAAAATCATATAAGGCAAGTTTTGCCTTATATGATTTTCTAGTACAAGTGAAAAGGACATTCATTTCTTGTATCCAACAGAAAATACATATTTAGTACACAGTGTACAGTTTAAGAAACTGTGACAAGAAAAGAGCAAAGGAGACACAGCTGCAACTAATGTAACGTGGTGCTCATATTTAGGTGTGCTAGTTTGCAGGTGCAACACTGTCTACTGTCACTGCTTACTCATTAGCTAATCATAGGAAATGGATGTGCTTAAGTTGTACCCATTATGAATTTTATTGGCAGCAGCAGCAGCGGCAGCGGCAGTCTTTTGCATTCAGTGACACTTCCCAGAGTTCCCAGAGAAACACTGTGGCATTCATTTGATGTGACATCATAATCAAGAGCTGCTTTTGAATTATGTCCCAGGACGTCAAATCCTACTGGAGTCGCAATGTTCACTGTATATTGATTCACTACATAATAAAAAAAGGGGCCAACCAGAAACACAGCCTATGTTGCTGAATGGAAACAATATTAATTGGATACTGTAGACAGAGCAAGAACAATATGATATGGAGCGTCCTTATCTTCAAGAGCATACCATAGCAGTCTAGTAGATCCTCTCTTATTATCAGTACATTACGTGATTAGGGTATGTGAAACTTTATCTGTGTGATTAAGTGTTTCTTTACACTGCATGCCGTTAACAGTGTCATCTTCTTTGCAAGCCAGTGGAGGAAAAAAAATGATAGAAAAATGAATGACCAATCCCTGACATCATGACAGCAGCAACACCAATGGGGCTGTTCATGGATTTTGCTGGAACAAGTTTAAAGTGAAATGTTTCATCTTTTCTTACCTCTCCTAGATCATCCTGAACTCGATGCACAAGTACCAGCCCAGACTACATATAGTCAAAGCAGACGAAAACAACGCCTTTGGATCCAAGAACACTGCCTACTGTACCCATGTCTTTCACGAGACGGCCTTTATCTCTGTAACCTCCTATCAAAACCACAAGGTACAGTGATCAACTATCAACAATATACAGTGTACCACAAACATATATACTACATGCAGAGGACAAAATTAAGGAAAAACCAACATAAAGTGATTTAGTAAGGTCTTGGGCTACCACAAGTCACCAGAACAGCTTCAATTGCCTTGCCACTGATGATATATGTCTCTGTAACTCAGGAATAGAGCACCATTCAATCCAAAAAAAATATTCCTTAATTTGGTGGTGAACGCTGATGATGGTGGAGAGCGGCGTCTAACAGTTTTTCCAAAATCGCCCATAGATGCTAAATTTGGCTAAGATCTGGGGCCAGGGCATATAGTTCACCATTCCAACCAATTATTAAGCCCTCATGTCCTATGGATTAGGGCATTGTCACTCTGGAAGAGACTAGAAACGTTTCATTATAGGATAAAGGTGATCACTCAGAAAAATGTTGTATTGATCAGCAGTGACCCATCCCCCCAAAGGGACAAGTGGACCCAAACGATGTCAAAAAATGCCCCCCACAGCATAACAGAGACACAGTTGGTTATATTTCTCCCTTCACTTCAGCTTTTCCCTTTAATGTTTCACTCCTGGACAGTTGAAAGAGTATTAAGTGTGTCATGGTGTAGACTGATTAAATTGAACTATTAAACTATTGTTGGTGTGGGGGTTTACTGTGCACCACAACAAAGGACCTTGAAAAGGCTGGAACAAAGCCTGTGTTCCTGAATTGCTTCACCTATAGTTTGTTTCACATCAAACAGAATACGATCTTAAATGGACTATCATTTTCCTAGATCACACAGTTGAAGATAGAAAACAATCCATTTGCCAAAGGATTCCGAGGTAGTGAAGAAGGAGATCTGCGTGTTTCAAGACTACAGGGGTATGTTCACATAGAAAAGGAACCAGGAAAGTAAAGCTCATCCTCTAACACACTGGAAGTCTCCTAAAACTATTTTGTGTATTTATCTAAAAAACTATCTTGTTTCCTTGACAGACTGTGTTGAGTGTAGACATGCAAACTGATTCCTTTCCTTTTCTGTTCTTGCTGCTGTATAGGAAAGAATATCCAGCAATTTCAAAGAACATGGTTCGCCAGAGGCTCATCTCCTCCCATAGTCATCTAGCAGGGAAGCTTGGAGCAGGAGTTCTCACTGGGCACCCTCAAGTCCTGTCCTCTTATCAGTATGAGACTGGGGTTCCTTTGTCCAGTTCCGACTCCCAAGATCCCATCTCAAACCACTTCCCTCAGAACAGAGATCCCAGCCTTTTGTATCACTGCTTTAAACACAGAGGTATGTTCTCAGCTACTGTTCTGTTAGCCATTTTACAGAATCAGATGTTCCCAGTAAAAAACAACAACAATGCAGTTAACTATATCACTTTTCAGATAATGCCCGACACCTGGAGCTTGGATGTAAGCGGCCATATCTGGAGTCATCATCAGGGGTCTCAGAGGAGCATTACTTTCGATCAGCTCCCTCTTATGAGTCGCCCTTACGGTCTCATCCATACTGCACTGAAGCAATCGCCTCTAGAGAAGCTTGCATGTACGGTAGTATGGAAACAGAGTCTGGATCTGGGGCAGGGGACACAGATGACCTAACCAACTCCTCTTCAATTAATTGCAACATGTGGGCTACAATGCAGCCCTACCCTCGCTATAGCGTGGAGGGTGTCCCATACCAGCCCTTCACTGCTCACTTCGCCAACACTGCCACAGTCACGCCTGTGGTACCACACCCTGCATCATCCATGGCATCGCGACCACAGGCTGACTTGGGGGTCTACAACTCAGCTACAGTCCAGAGAGGCCTGCCTGTCATACCTCCCTCATCCTCCTCTTCATCCTGCTCCCCAGCTGTTCTGGGATCCAGAGATAGGTCAGGTCATCCTTCTCTGTACCACAAGAAGCCAGGGTCACCACTCCGGCCTCACAGAGAGTTCTCATCCTATCCCACACAAGGCACCATATCCATCCGGGATCCATCCTATCAGTATCAAGTTGGGCTGAGTAGCACAGGGACTCACTGGACTGACAGCTAATGAGGGCAACTGGAGAATCCAGTTTTGTCCAGTGTGCAATTCTGAAAATAATCAAGGTTCAATACCCCACCGTGGGCTGCTGATGCCAAGCAATGATTATGAACTTCAGCCATGATCATTTCCAAATTGCACTCCAAAGCCCTTTACATCCATGTATTCTTACTGAAGCACTATTACATACAACACTGTATGTGGTGAACAGTGGCTGACCTCTACATTACTTATGCAGATGTGTAGCATATGTACTATCCTGTGATCAGATAGTGTTGTTTTTTAACGCTCAAACACAAAGCTTAGGTGTGAGCAATGAGGAGAAGTAGTACTGAGAAGTAGCAATGAGGAACATTTTTCAGACAACAACATAGATAAGGGAATATCGACAATTGCTGTGCTAGTTCTTAAGGAGAATAAGAGGCCTACATATGTCAAATATGAGTATGTGATTGCCTCCCACTGAGGCTTTTATTATTTCTTGGAGAGCTCCAACCAAATAGAGCATGCTGGTGCTATTCTTAGTTGGCAACAAATCCAATGAAAAGACCCAAATTAATAGCGTGTTATTCCATCTCCCAATTCTGTCTGACTTTCCTACCTTGTCTGTGTCACCTTTCCCCAGCCCATTGGTTCCTAATGAAGATAGAAACGACAGAAACTACATAAATGTATAGTTCATTATTACTATTGACGCCAAAGATCAACCATGTGCATTTGTGGCAGTAAGATGATGTTTCGTAGGATTGACTCAAAATAAGTTACAGCAGCTGTGTTTGGGGTAAGAGATGAAAATGTCTACCTGTGCAACAGTGCAGCTCATTGATGCAAAGGATCATTACATTGGTAATTTAGGTCTTTTCATGGGATTTGCTGACAGTAAGAAAATCTGAAAAGTTATCACAACCAAGTCCTAATTATTTACACGTGCCAAAATGAGATTTGCTACAATTTGATGAATAGGGTAAAAGTATATTGAGTTCACTGCCAAGTGAGATTGACCGCATCAGAACTGTTAATTCACTAAGAGTTGAATGCGAAAAGACTTAATTTAGCCTGCTGTTTATGACAGTCCTTCCCAATGATGTACATTCAGAGCAATTAAAACAAAGTGAAAGATGCAGCACCTATTATAAGAGTTGTTAGAGCACGGGTCTAATCCAGATACTATGTACAGATCTAAGTCTAGTTGTATGATACTAGTATCATGCTGTGAGTTCAAGCATAAGTACTTTGGTTGGTCGTCAAAGCTTGGCTCCGAATTCATGACTCCAAACTAGATTCTAGTGAAACGGGACAGCAAAGAACTCTCAGGCAGAACCAGATGGGAGCTTAAAGAACGGTTGTTAAGCCATGGTGAGGACCGGAAAGGAGAGCTGCACACAAATCCCACTCCCAAATGACTTACTTGGAAAAAATTCTTGCAAGACTGCAAATACAAAACAGCCTGAGCAGGCAGGGAAGCTGAAAGAAAAGGTTCTCAGTAGCATTGCATACAGGAGGGTTTGAACTTGCATTGACAAGTAAAGATTATTTGTAAGATATTATGGTGATCCCTCTTGCATTGTCCCTTTATTTCATGTTGTTGAATTCAATATAACATTTTTGAATATATTGACATTTTTGCACACCTGCTAAATAAACATTTTCATGCCTCTAATTGTTTGCTATTTTTAATCCACTAGTAAACGTTATTACACTCACTTTAAACTGTTTTGTTGAAGAAATTGCTATTACTATTAAAAATGCTATTTTTGACAGCCCAGTATTCTAATGAATTATGATGATGATTATGCTACTCAGGATGCATGTCTAATGCCAGTGAAGGGGGTATTATGCCCTTCATGTAGCACGCAGGAGATCAGAGTTGTGTTCACTGATAAGCAATTATCGTTCTCTAACCATAACGCTTTAAATCAAGTGTAAGCATTATCTTTTCCAAACCCTTATCAAACTGTAGTTGCCATGCGCAGATATTGCAGAAAGCAGGAATTTGAGAAATACTGGCATTGAATGTAATAGATGGCTTTGCAAAATCATCCAATATAGACATTCTTGGACATGTTTGGTCAATAGGCTTACGAGAGAATTTGTCCAGACATGGTCCAGAAGTCTTAGACCCATGAATTTCTACAGACATAACTTGTCATTACTGGATGGGTTTCACTTTATAAAACATAAACAACACTTCACGGTGATTAGAATCAAAAAGATCCACTTCCTGCTGAGTATCCACTTGAGTAACAATCAGTACATGTCAAACGGGTCTGCGACCAAAAGTCAAGGTAAAGCAAAGGTGTTGAAAGGAATGTAGAGAGCAGGATGGGTGCATACAGTGTACTGCTTTTTCTCACAAAGCTCTCATTAGATCATGAGTTATGCTGATGGCTAGGTCCTGTTTCATGTCAGCACCTCTTTCTCTATCTCTTTCTCAGCTTCATTTCACATGAAGGGAGGCTCTACACAGAGAGCCACCACTCAAATCAACAAATCATCGGCCGGCTATCTTGAAATGCTGAGCTATAACTTACCTGATAATAGTGATCAGTGATTCATTTAGCTGTCAAAGTACGGTTTCAGTCACCAGTGTTATTCTTTACCTGATTTGCTTAAAGGGCTGTACCAGGGTTTTTTGTACATTTTTAATTGCAAATATTGTTAAGTCTTCTATTTGGCATACTGGCAGTTCTTGCTGTTTAGGTATGTCTTTACTACTGTTCCAGGCCGTTGTTCCACCGAAGAGGTTGTGTTTTCACCTATGTCAGTTTGTTGGTTTGTTTGTCAGCAGGAATACACAAAAAAACTACTAAATGGATTTCTGGGAAATTTAGATGAAGGATGGGTCTCAGCCCAGAATAGTCCCCATGAACTTTTGGTATGGCTCCAGATAAAGGGACAGGTCCAGGAATTCTTTCTCATTTTCTTTAACAGTACAAGATAGGGTGTTCTTCAACTTTTTTTTATTGATTTCTAAGGGAATAGTGCATGGATCTTCATGAAAAAAAATCAGGCCTATTTAGGTGGCTGCTATCTAGGAGTGAGTAGAAGTTTAAATAATGGTTAAGCAGTTAAGGGTGGTTTCAAATTTAAAATTATGAATTAAAATTTGAATTATGCTCGACTGAATCAAAGGTGACTTGTTGGGCCTTGGCAGAAGTATGCGCTCTGTGCCATTATAGTTTCAGTGTGGTATAGAATCAAATGAGAAACTCTCAAAACTTGTTTTAATGTGTGTACTCCATCACAGGGAACGCCAAGTATGCGTGACTTTTAGTCAAAATATTTCAACTCAAAGAGAACACATATGCCACAGAAAAGAAATGGCTGCCTGGAACAACAACTACACCCCCCAAAACTATGTGATTTGCAGTAATTTGAACAAAACACACAAAACCACTGGTATGGAAACCCTGTGTCCTAGAAATTATGTTCATATACTACTAATATGTTTGAGGAAAATATAATTACTGCCTAAGTGCAATGCTCTTATACCCACACAATATGGTCAGGGTGGGTGGTGGATGTACCGAGTGCAGGACAACAACAAAGCTTTGGTTTAGGAAGATTTTGGTTACATGTTCTATGTATACTGTGTATATCAAATTAAGTATCAATACATATCCTTAACTTAGGGAGATGTAACATTTCCCATTCTGAATGATTTTGCTCTATTACATGAGTAGTACATTCAAAGAGACTTGGTTCGGTATGCAATATAGCAATTTGTGATAATATAAGATTAAAATCTGTGTAAGGCATTGTAAAATAATGTTAAGAGTCATGCGAGATTTTTCTTGGGATCCCATTTATTTGAACATCAGTAAGTATGGATACAGTATAGTTTCATACATACAGTAGGTCATATTCTAAATGTCATCTTGTAAAAAATAATGGCACCAAAATATAAGAAATGATACAATGGCAAAAAGACTCTGTGCTCTCAATGCTGTTGTCTCCTCACTTCTTTCAAGCTTCAGCTTTAATATGGATGAGAGAGCAAAAACGGACTGCTGCTGGGGCCAGCCATATCTGTAAAAATCACAAAGAAGTTTGATAATTTAATCAAGAAAAAGAGAAAAAAAAAAACCTTTACATGAAATAGCCATTGGTTATATCAATTTTGAAAAGCTGTATCCAAAACAACTGCAACATAAAGTAAGGAACTCTGACATTGAAAGGAAAGCAACTTTAGATAACCAAAGATCCCTGACTTCACTTAGAAGAACTTAGTTTTTAGTCAAAGCCTTAATAGTGCATTAAAGGGCAGGGCAGGGCAGGCATATTGAAATTTATGTTATCTAACTTTCCACATAAAACCTCAGTCAATCTCATTATAAAGAAGCCACGTTTAAGCCCCTTATGGAGCACAAGTTACCCAAGCTGAGTATGTATCTCCAGTGAGAGAACCTGGGCCTGCAGTCCATCTGGAAGTCATTGGGGAGAGATCTGGCCATTCCCCTCTCCCCTGCGTAGCACTGCCCTTGCCTACTGTCGTCCCATAATCCCATCTAACAGCCGCCTGGGCCGGGCTGGCCCATTCAGACACACTGACGGGCTTAACTTGGCCGTCTTGTAAAAAAGAAAAAGCCGTTTTTCGGCAAGCCACTCCAAAAAGACACTTTAAATATCTGAGGGGGATTTAATATCAAGTCCATTAGGGCTTTTCTCGAGCCCTGTAAATAGTCAATTAGTGGATAATTCTGATTTGATCCACATGCAGAAAGATCTGCCATGGGAAGGACAAGGAAAGTCTGGGGGTTTTCTCATTTGGCTCTCCATCAGATTACCATCCATGTGCCACAAGTACAAGGCGACATTGTGCATTACTCGAAGTAAAGGACAGTGAACATGCTGAGGTGTTTCATGTCTTCTTTTCCTTACTTCTTCATAAAAATGATTCACTGTGTACAGGAGGCCAGAAGAACACAACACTCAAAGATGGATTACCAACAGCGGGCATTGCTCAGAAGAGTGGGAGGCTTGTGGACTGGGCCAAAAGGGCACGCTATGGGTTCAAAGCTCTTGTGGAGGGACATTAAACTGTGTTTGTGTCCCTTGATCAAACATACAGCTGGTTGGCAGCAGTATAAACCAAAGCTAAATCTGCTGAATAAAACAGGATCCTTGCATTTCAAAATGGCTTTAGATAAAAGCATCTGTAAAAACTAATAATCATGACAATAAATTCCTGGATTAGACATGTAGACAGGAAAAAGTCAGAGATTATTTACTTTGTAAATTGGACAAAAACATTCTACATGGGACAAACACAAATGGGACAAATTTTTTGGAAGAGAAATACAATGTCGGCAGAACAGAGACAAACATACAGTACAAAGCATGGCTTTGAAACTTTCTATGAAACAAATCAGAAACCAAACAACTATCATAATCCATACCAAAGTAAGACATGCAGATACTCAAATACTATTGTGGAGAATGACAGTGAAACACTACAGATTGCAAAACAAAGACAGCCATGCTCTGCCTCCGCCAAGAAGAGTCATAAATTATCAGGAGCTTTGGTGCAAAAATGTTCTTGAACTGCTTGTGAAATAAAAAAGTGAAAGGTAATTTCTCTTCTTGATGACCCTTCATTGCATTTCACTGTTTACATTTCAAATATATATATATATATGTCTTAACCTGTGAACATTATTCAAGCATGATTTGGAGTGTTAACTGCTTTCTGCCACAGCATTTTTATGACTGGGTGGATTTTTTTTCTTTTAAAAGAGGAGTTTTGGGACATTCTCTGATCTCATTGCCATGCAGTCACATGGTTCATGGAGCTCTCAATATAGTTTCAAACAGAGGCATTACCCGAAAAAACATGGGGACAGTTTTGAAATACTATTTATTTGTAGACTTTATGTATAAATGAATGTTTTTACTCATCTGATGGGAATCACAATAAACTTAAAACTTGCTGTTAATTGTGCCTTGACCCCTAGAAAACAGTAATTAGCATACCATAACTATGAAAGCTTTTAATTAGCTGAGGACAAGCCTTTGTTAGGATTTGTAAATTCCAAAAGGGTTTCAAATGAAGAAAACACATCTGAGAACTTAATTTTAATCATAAATGACATATTCATTTATGTAACTCAGAGAAAACAGCCATCTAGTCAGTGCTTGTATGAAAAACA
>OMLP01001825.1:0-13963 GCA_900302685.1 Spondyliosoma cantharus
CTGCACTGACAGGATGTGAGCAGAATAACAAGTCCGCATCTGTCCAGTAATGAGATCCCCAGCTCAGCATCAAGATATCAGATGTTAACAGGTAGATGATGATAGTAGTATAACCTCATCAGTACTCATCACTGTAATCACATGCTCGTCTTCCAAGTACACTAAACTGCAATTACTGGACAGGTCTGCACTACATTACTTTAAGGAAAACAGAGTGACAGGCTGATATGTGTGGAAGCAGAGACCGGCTGTGCTTGCAAATATCTTTTTAAATGTCACCGTCGAGAGCCACAAGTTTACTATATTGAGATAACAATATAGTAAACATCTTGAGATAACAAAGCTCATTTTCTCATGTTATCTTCATCTTATTGTAATTAGACAACATATTCACTCACACACTTCTTCTGTGGGCTTGGTTTGGGAGTTTCAAAGCAATCCAGATCGTTATGTGTACGACCTTTTGCCATTTGCTGAAAGAATGTTGAGGGTATTTACATTACTGACTCTTATACCCACCATATATATATATGCATTACATTAATGCACTCCCTTCTGTACAGTCTTCCTATCTTTATTTATCTATACTTAAAAAAGTACTTATTTCTTGTGTGATATATATCTATCTATCTATCTCTTTTTATTTTTTTGGTGCGATTGTATATTTTAAGCACCATCGCACCACGACAAATTCCTCGTCTGTTTCAAAAACCTACCTGGCAATAAATCTGTTTCTGATTCTGATTATGGTTAATTATTGCCAACGTACAGTGGTCAGCTTAAAGCAGAGATGTTTTTGTAAAGTGGGCTGCAAACAAAAGGATTCTTCTTGGTATGGGGGAACTGGAAAGATAGCCACCCCGACTGCTAGGTGTCTCAATGTTATCATAAATTATGTACATAAAGGAGTATGTTTTTAAGGACCCCTTGGTGTGACATTTTCAGCATAATTCCCCATCTGTGCTTCCGTGCATGGCACTTGTTATCTTTCATAAACATTTTAAGTAATTAGTGCAATAACGTTTTTCTTGTGATAAGGGATTGATTATATCCTTATCTCAGGATAACAAAGCTTGTTTTCATAAAATATTGAAATAATTAATTTGTAATTGATTTGCAGGCATGGCTGTCCTCAGAAAATGTGAGCAATCGGATGAATGGTGCGCAGGTGTTCTGGACAATGAAATCCATCGGCACGCAGCTGAAGATTTATTCTTGCAAAGTTTCATTAAAGCAATTCAGAATTTTAGTATCCAGTTATTTGCTCCCCCCCAAGAGTGAGACGAGAGGATTGAGCCAACTCTTATTTCTGTGTAAGCACAGGGAGAATGTTATAAGCTTAGCTTAGCACAAGACTGGAAGCAGACGGAATCAACTTACAGATGAACACGCATCTCTTTTTTGGCGGTAGATTTAGGGGGAGTGGTGCCATTATTTCTCGATGAACAACGTTTCTATTTGTATACGCTAATGTTGGCAGCTACACTGTGGCGTGCCAGATGTGGCCGTTGAAGCGCTGGTTTTAATCTTTGAACTGGCACAGTTGGTTCCAAACCTGGAAACCTCACACAGTTGCTGTGTCTGGCTGCTTAGCAGAAAATAGCAACTGTCCGCAACTCTTTTGTCAGTGAGGTTCCCCACCTCTTTTAAGCCTTCACAAAAAGGGTGTTGTCACACCGTGATTGGCTGGGAGGGAAATGCCCCAAGCTGCTTCCACTCCACAATCACGCTACAGTCTCCACCACCCTGCCCACAGGTGATCTGAATCCCCTGCAATTACTCCAGACGGTTTTTGAAAATCAGCCCAAAACAAAGAAAGATAGAAATTCTTAAACAATGGGACTGCTACAGAGCGAACACCCAAGAAATGACATGTTAATCACTAAGCTAAGCAGGTGCTAGTTGGCTTTTTTTCCATTTGGCGTTTACGTTCCCCTCCGCTCTTTATGCTGAGTTACGGAAATAACAATTTGCCACCGCGTCTGCATTTAACACACAAACATGAGATCATAGCAAGCTTCTCATCAGACTCTCAAAAAGGTTATTTCATGAATATTCGTACACACAAAAAATCTGTGTATTTTGTAGAAGTCGGGTTTATTTCTGTGCGGTGTCAGTCTTCAGGTCTGTTCACAGATTCTGTTGACACTTTAATAGATATCAGTCGTTTCCCCTCCTCCTCCTCCTCCTCGTCCTCGTCCTGCTGCAGCCTGCTCAGAAAACCTGCCAACATGAACCCTGAAAAGAGGAGCAAGAGAGTGTTTTTTTTCATTAAGAGGCTGTTAGAAAAGTAAGCTCATTTATTATTTACAATAAAACTACATATATTGTAGATGTTTCGCATGAATGGATTCCTGTTTGGAAGAGATTCAACTGGTGACATTTAGCTTTTGTTCCACTCGCTTATGGGGAAGAGGGAATTTCTTTCATTTTTCATGCAGGGGTCAGTTCGGAGGACTAAAAAAATGCACTTTAGAAAAAGAGGAAGCGAAAAGGCTCGCCTCAGTTACCTGCTTTGCTGCTGTGACCTTCAGCTACAAAGGCAGATCCCTGCTATTTTGCAAGTCGATTATTGGGTGCCCTTTGTCAACAGCCAACTTTTTTTTAATTCAGCATTTTTCGATCGATAATTTTACATTTGCTTCCATTTATTTTTGCTCTCACGGGAGTATAGTTCCGGAGAAATCATTGGCATTCATCTGGCGACAGGAGTGAGACAAGTTAATGCCAAACCCCTGCTCTCAAACATATTTCAAGCCTCTGAAGAAGTTATGCATTATGCACAAATGTTGTCCCCCCCAGCAAATGACACAGTTCATTGTTTAACTTTTTTTTTCTCTGTTTTGCATACAAATATTAAGGGTGCGTATGAGTAATACGTTGCAGCGCCGTGTATAGCGGAGTTCTGTGTGTGGACTTGAAGAGAAGTGATCCTCGGGGCTATAAAAAAAATCACTGAACCCTGCTCTTTGCACTCATGTGCAAAGCATGGCAATTCTTCAGTCCACTGCACAGGCTCCCCATATTTCTCTCTCCTTTGAGCAGTGTGTTCTTACATATACAGAAAAATGAGAACCCATATGGTCCTTCAGAAGATAGTACAACCTTAATAATGAGAGCTCTCATTGGGCGGCGGAACCTCTGACTTTCATCTACTATTATAACATGGTGGCAGAATTTGTGCCTCGCGAAGGCTGAACTAAGCTACTGAACCAAACCATGTCCAATCTCAGCATTAATGCAGGCTGATATGTTACCTAGCAAGCCACACCAGTCATTTCAGCGTTTTCAGAGTGATGAAAGCCCCACTAAAACTCAAGTGTTCTGCATTTGCAATGAAGTGGTGGGTGAATGCCCTTCCGAGTTCCCCTCCGCGGTCTCACAGCAGAATCGGGCTAATCCAAAATCATAAACGAACAGACATTTAGGCCGTGCGGGTCCACACGAGCGTGGCTGTGCTTCACTTTGATCATTCTGTCTCACCGCGTGGAGTCGGGCCACTTCAACGGGCCTTTTCACTTGATAGAAACTGAATTTCAAGCTTTCCTCTTCCACTTTCTATAAATTTAGGGACTGCAGATTATTGTCATTCTGCTTATTTCTGCAGCACAATTCTAGTAAAAAGATCAAGAAGGCCGCCCTAACAGGTCACACTTTATAAAACCATCCTTAACAAATGGTGAAGTTGTAGTTAATTAAACAAATAACAAAATGCTTTATAAACCTTTCTTTGGAACATCAGTTGCAGCTTCATAACAGACATGACAAAAGATGATTGAGTGTCATTTCATTTCATACAGTAAAATGATTTTATGAAATGACCGATTTGCTATGTGGGCATTACTGTTGCATCTAGATGTGTCACAATATTGTGATATTCATGATAAACTGGATATTGAAATATTGATATTATGCAGTGCTAGCCCAAGCCTTTTGGGGGCCCCTGGTGGCGTCCGCTTATGTCGCTTATGCCTCGGGCCGGCCCTGATATTATGTTTATAATACAAATATGCTATTATTGTGCGAATAATCCAGCGATGAACGATGTTTGGCCTTTTGCATCTTTTGTTCATGAGTCAATCCAATTGTCTTTTTTTAACTAGTAAGGTGTGAGGCTGCTTTGCCCTCTGACAGTTTCTTTTTGATATTCCTGAACCAGTCTTAAACCTCTACTCCACTCTGAAGAGTGCAGTTAATTGTATTTTCTCTCGAAAAACAGTACACCGATAATTACATGCACTTAGGTTTGTATAAAGTGTACTGTGTCATCATCATTACCTGAATAGAAAGCCACACTAATCATCCAGTTAGGGGCGAAGCAGCCAAGTGATTGCAAAATTATGTCATATCAATTAAAAATGAATTTATCTCAAACATTTAATTTTCATTTATAATAGGGGTTACGCTTTATCAAACTAGTATCAATTATTCCAGTGTGTTTATGTACAGACAGACAGATATGTTTCAGCAGTACACAGAGCGTTTATACACCATCACCATGCACGCAAACAACACACGGTATAAGGGACAGAGAGTATAGGTCGTGGTTTCAGTTATTTACAGTGATTGTACAAAGGGGAAAAGATGGAAAGCTTTTGCTGGAGTCAGCGCTCTGTTACCTGACTGTCCCGTATATTCGGCTGAAGGGAAGGAGAGTAAAGCGACAGTAGAGTAGGTTGTCGGAGTCTGTTACAGCTCTACATGCTCTCTGTGTTTGAGCGATGGGCTGCATACAGGAGTAGGGGAGACCAACGTTGCAGTGTTTCCCACACATAGACTTTACTTGGTTGGGCCACAGAGGTACATTTTGCAAAATTTTCGCATTTTTTACTTTTACAGTCTCCCCTCGCTCTATACCTCCCGTCTACTGACATTCGCACAATGCTCTGCAGAGACCGTAGAGAGTTGGCCTTGCGTATTAAGTCTCTCCTGTAGACGCACTTATTGGGATTCTTGATGTCGCCCTTCATTCGTCGCCTGTCATTTTCGCAAAAGCTTGTAAGTGCACTTGGTTGTTGCACTGCCGTTCAGTAGCATGTTGGTTTCACTAGTTTGGATTACCAACGAGCCTCCTCCACACTCAGCTCACCTGCTCTTGTGGAAATGAGAACACCAAAACACAAGGAGTGCTTCTTTGGCTCATTCTAAAATCGTCAATCATTATTGGCTACAAAACATGCAGTTGAAAGGTTTTGCTATTAATTCAAACTGTACTCAGTAATTCATACTTAAGTACAAGTCAAACTGCAGACTATAGAAAAAATACTAGGGCACCTTTTAGGGTAACTAGCCTAAAAATGTAATAAGTAATATCATGTTGTTAATTACTTCACCAACATGATTTTAGATTACTTTGATCAACTGTTTTGAACGGGATAAAGCGCTGAAAAGTTCAATTTATCTGTAGATGTTTATTTAGGTTTTACATCCAGCATTTCAGTGCTTGTGCAACATTTTTACTGATGGTAAACAAGCTTCACTCTGTACACTAATGCCAGAAAAGATGATTGAATTGCCAGATATGTCTTATTCAGGTTGTCTAGCGCAATATGCAATGGTTTGACTGGCAGACGAGAGTAATCTAAACAAGCGAACCAATCAAAATCAACACCCAGATGTGGCCAAACTGCCCAGTTAATGGAGCCTGTCTTAAATGTGGAGACGACTTCTGTTCCTGCACTTTATGATGTTGCACTCAAATTATTAATCCTGATGGTTTTTCAGACCTGTTTGAGCAAAAAGACACCAAGCAATACAATTCATGTTACATTCTAAATATAACGTTATTACTGAAAAGAACAAATTCATATGCAACTCCTTTCTAATCACCAACATTATGATGAAATATTTGAATTTGATGACTGTAATTACAGGATCACAATTCAATTCATTTTGTAATTTAACCGCATGATGCCTTTACATGTGACTTACAACTCCCCAACACTGGTTATGTAAACCATGACCTGCTTGAACTGACTGTGACGTGGCCATGACTTATCAACCTGTCATAGACAGACGAGGAAGTCATCATCACTGAGAGGCTGATCTTTTTGTGATCAGATATGAATACCAGACGGACTGGTGAGGGCAGCAGGAGGGTGTCGGTGGGCACGACGACATCGTTCATGCAGATAAGAGAAGCCCGATATTATAAATGTGCTGCAGGGGTGCATGGATGCCGTCCTTTGTGATTTCATTTTACAGCTTACATGGTGACGAAGATGGCTTTTTTTTTTCATGTGCGGCGCCTATAATCATGGCTTGTGTACGCACATCTTGGCGCGCGTACATTTCTTGCTTTTAGCACAGGAAACTGAGGCTGAGGAACTGCAGAAATTACCATCAAAACACAATTATACTGAGTAGCCCTTAGTGTTCAACGCTCTGTTCATGAAACAGACTGAGCAGGTACATCCAAGAAAAAGCTCTGATGTTTATTCAAGTGAAACTATTATTGTAATTATAGCGATGAATGGAGGGCTGTTTAAAATAAATCTTACTCTTAGAACATGCAAAAGTGGTCATATGGCATGCTGAGAAAGGCCATGTGAACGCAGACTTTGACTTAATTCAATCAAGTACCCTTCAGTACATTTCCTCATTAGATCGTAACAGTTCAATCTAAATTTCCCTCTCATTGAGCGCAGATCTCTGCTGTTTGCTCGAGGAATAAAAGAGCAAATATCAGCCCACCGTCTGCAGCCGCCACAATCCCAAACCTTCAAATATGAAACATGGAGGAAAACAAGAAATACAATATTTTGTGGCTTTTATGCAAATATGACATTTCCCCTGCCGGTTCCACAGAGCCAGGTCCTCTGTTGACCACAGATACCTGCCCGTGTTACTGCTGAGGCAGCAGCAGCCTCTGTTGCATCGAGTCTTCATTATTTGTTATCAACACATTAATACCTGTCAAATAGAATTTACACACAAGCGAGCCGAAAAGTTGAGCCGCTCGTGTGCGGGGCGGGTGTAGTCAAACCTCTCTGTGTGCGGGCCTATCTTACTGCTGCACCCTCGCGTTTCAATAGCAGTGCGGTGCTGGCATTTTTACTTACATTTGGGCTTATTGAAGCGAGATCGAAGCAGAGATACAACACAGACCTATATGTGAAATAACGGTTCCAGTGTTTCTTAATGCTGACGTTTACATCGCTGTAAATGCGTGATGTGCATTTCCCCATTTCTGTGTTATTGATACGGGCCGATCAATGAAATTCATTAATTGACCGATAATCGACTGCTGACAGTTTTAATTTCATTTGTTATTTACATTCAGAGCAGGAACTGCAGCTTCGGCCGACTGGTGAATTGAAACATCCTTCTCAGCAGCTTTTTCAAGGACGTGTGCAAGAATTTGACAAAACTGCACGTGAATAGTAAATCTTGACCCCATGTAGCTTTAATTCCATCCTGATATTTAGATGACAGCATTTTTTTTAAACATTGCAGTAACACGTGTCGATCATCACTAAATCGTTTGTCTAATTAAAGCTGTATTTGTGTCATCTCTGTTATGTTAATGACAGCGTTTTTTTTTTTATCTGTGTTTAATTATTAATCCAATAAATTTATAAAGCTGCCCTCAGCAGCAGAACCGTCAAAATGATTCACTTTAGAACAGTTCTTTAAGTGGGTTGGTACTGACCGGTATGCAGTACCGACATTTTTAGATCTTACTTTTTGGCGTACCGTGACCTTTGCATACACACCGGCACCTCTTACAACCTGCAGGTACTCTCTTCTGCCCTCTTCATATCACGTCAGGGAGTTGGAAGCGGCACGAATGGATCATAGTGCTGCCTGCTTCCTTTCGGTGGCCATGTAAACCTGTTGGGCTGCTCAGACAGGGCTGCGTGTGGAGCTCAGTGGGCGGCTCACGAGCTGCAGCGATCTCTTTGGTATCCGTGATATTTTTTCCCGCCTGCCGTGAGTGAAGATGGCCAGAAAACACACTGATAATCTATTAGAAAAAGTCTCACTGCTGTTTGTCATTGTGTTTTTTTATGTATCTATTCCTCAGAGAATAGCAGACCTGAGCCGTCCTCCCTGCACACGCCACAGTGTGTCTTTGGTCCTTTTAACTCCTATGTTATTAAAGTAAAAGTGTCCTACTTACCCAGGAACACATAAAAGGCTCTGCAGTATAAAATCATGAGATTATTATGAAAATCAGCTGTATATGTCTTCATTTGTATTTACACTGTCTAATGATTAAATACGATTGTGTTAACGAAGCTACAACAGAGGTCCAATCAAGTTAATCAGGTGTGTCACGCACATTCAAGCTGTGGGGGACGTGCTCCAGCAACATTTTTGATATATGGATTTTTTTATATTGTTATTTTGTTCAGTATTTCATTTTATTGCACTTATTTTTTTAAATATGTACTAACAATCAATTTACATTATGAGTGACACAGATTGTTCTAAGCACGTCATAGATCAAACCTCAAAAAGCCGCAGATCCGATTTCCCCTTATGGCATTGGTTTCTTGCAAAGGTTTCATGATGCAACTGGTTGGCAACAGCAGGTTGCATCGTAGGAGATGTATACCATAGGTTAATGGTGTGTTGCTGATGGTAAGCAGAGCATCAATCCCTTTTTCAAACATGTTCAAATTAAGATACAATTAGTTATACACACTTGATTGCCTTTGAAAAATACAGGCATAGTTTGTGTTGCGATATATTTGGCTAGTACAAGCTAACGTAGGCGGCTATCCCTGAATTCAGTAGTTTAGCCTCACCGTTGTCAGATGGGGAATTAATGTATTTTAAAGGTAGGTTAAAGGTAATTTCATTGTCAGTTTTTAAATCACAAGGATTCCTGCTAGATCTAATTTGGGAAATGGAGTGTTGATGATGAGTTCATGAGTCTCACAGCCTGGGGAAAGAAGTAGTCTGGTGATTAGTGGTGGTTGTTGTCTTTCAGTATCCTTTGTGCTCTGTGCAGACAACTCACTTTAACCAATGCTGTTGATGCTCCATAGATTGTAGAGCCGTTGTAGAGCCTTCCTGTCCAGGGCCGTGCGCAAATCATGCCAGTTGGTGATGTTTCAAGTGGTGATGTGTGATGACCAAGATCCATCTGTGGACTTGCAACTGTTCATACTACATCGCCCGACTTCCTCCATTACTGCCATAGTTATTACTACAGCCACTGGATGTCGCCAACTAGCAAGAAACGTAAATATGGGTCATAATAAACTGCTTTCAAAGCTGACCTGCTGTATATGGTTGTTTTCTGATGGGGACGGGCTGTGGAGAGAGTTGGGGGAGTCTTGCGTTCAAATCATACGCTATGATTGCCCCTCATTCTCTCTAGAATGTGGTTAAGCTGGTGGCGATGATGGATCTTTCAAGGAGGCTGAACAGTTTGCCAAACATGTTACCGTTTCTCAGTGGGGGCTTTTATTTGGCAGTGGAGCAGGCACTGCTATGAGATGTAGGGACAGTCTGATCTGACATTAAAATAATTATACATGCTTTACCCTGATATAAAGTGGGAGATTATTGAGGGAAAAATACAACTGATACAACAGTGACAGAAAATTGCGTCATTATTTTCTTCTTTTTTTTCCTCGGCGAGGATCCCCATGCCCCCCGCTCTAATTGTGCGCAGGGGGCATGAGGAAGTATCCACGGGGAGCATCGTGAAGTTAATTCAGGTTTAATTAAAATGTGTCGGGTCCGCTTACCATCTTTTTCCAACGCTTTCTCTCATGAAACAGTTTTTTTTCTTCAAGGGTGGACTAAGTTCAGATGCCTTCTTAAGCTGTTTGCATTTGCCTTTTCTCACAATATCATGTCTTAAAAGATAGTGATAGAATCTGTCTATGTAATGTGTTTCATTTCTTTGTTTTATACATGCAGTATAACTCAGAATGAGGACAAAACTTAAGGCACAATATTTAATGTGAAGACATAACAAGCCCAAGTTTTGAACATTAATTCAAAGCTCAATGACTGGAACGAAAACGTATTAAGAAAATAAAGGAACAGAGGAATGAAGAAACTTTGGGTCAGCTAGTTCACAGACTTTGAAATAATATAATTTTATACCCCTGCATTTTAGCTGCAATTTTCTTGTCTTTTCAGATTCAATGTCAACTTTGTTCCACTTAAACGATACTTCTTTAAACACAACTGTAAGAGGACAGTTGAAGGGAGATCCAACAATGTGCACATGAAAATAAAGAACCTGAACTTGAAATCAAGCTCTCGTCAAGCATGAAAAAAAAAATCCAATGTAAAATGAATAAACAAGATAGCTGGCATTCATGCTCTCAAGGGTATAAACCCTTTTGAGCCTTACAAGTGTTTAATGAACACTGTGGCCTCCAGGGGCTGCTTGGGTCTTGAAAAATTACTATTAGATTATTAGTCTGGGGCTCGAAGGCTAAAAAGTTTTGGAGATTGTTCTCAGACGCGCGGTTTTCTCACACACAAACATACATCAAAATGTTGCCACAAGCCTCCTTTCGCTCAAAATGTAAAAAATCAAACTTGCAGGAAACACAGCTTTGGCTCTTATTTGACGTGGAGAGCCAAAAGACTGCCATTCATCGCCATAGAAACTGAAGAAAAAAAACCCTCCACTCTTCCTCTTTGGACGTGAGGTTTCTCACTTAATTCAATACAATTTTATAACACTTTACATATAGTTATATTTTATTGATTCCGGTCTGCCTCACGGTGTATGAATCTCAAAGTAATAGATTACACAGCTAACGACGTTTGAATACTTCCCAGTGGGTGTCATTGGTCAGATGCATTTTCACGGTACAGCTTCCTAGAGGTGAAAGCACTGCAGTTGCATTTTCAGCCGTTATGAATGATAGTTTGCAAAGATTATATGACCTTGAGCCATCCCGAAGAGACTGGTCCACAACTGGAGCTGGTTAATCAGAGATGTTTCTTTTCAGAAAGTTTTACCTTATCTGGTTGACTACTGTAAATTACTTTTTGCTCACCAATGGAGGGAAATAAAAGCTGTATTGATTTTGATTAATGTTTCAGCATGTACTGTATGCCTTCTAAGGTAGCCCTGTTAAAAGAATACACTTGTTGGCAAGAGACCAGAATAAAAGTGGAGCATTTTCAGGAACATCTACTGTATTCTGTTTGGAATTATGGACCCTAGAAAGTTTCTGCTCCCGAAGGTAGATCTCTCTGATACAGCTATCAAGGCGGAATAGCTCTTTATTACCAAATATCTCATCTTAAGCTCTACACTGTGGTGTTTCTCGTCAATCACATTTCTCAGAATCAGGTTTGAACGATAAAAGCTCAGTAAAAATCCCATTTAATTCGATGAAGCTTAATTCAATATTCAACTCATTTGCCCTGTATCACTAGTAGCCCGTCAAATTGTTCTCAAAGCTACCAGCCACTCAAATATGCCCAATTTAAAAAAAACAACAACAACTTAAAATGGCCTACCTCTTTTGGTTGCCACAAAAAGGATGAAGATGGTCCGCCTTCTTGTAAATATAGCCGGCTTTGGTCGCCACAGAAACGGCTGAAAATCTCCAGACGCAGATAAACTACATATATATATACGTGTGTCTATATAATATATATAAACTGTACACATGTGATTTGCCATGTTTGGTAAAAATGTCAACCTTGGACGCATGTGGGGTTTTGCAGAAACTGCTTACTGCTTACATTATATCCAGGTGACTGGGCTGTGAAAAACGTCCCATCTTGCAACTTTAAAGAAAAATCCTGGATCCGTCCCTTTACCCAGCTGCGCACCAAAGGTTAACGGGGTCTATTCTGGTTTCAATTTTCATGGAATTCGGTTGTGTAATTCTGCTGATGAACCGACCAATCAACCAACAAATGGATAAAGGGAAAAAGATAACCCCCTTAAAGGGATTATAAAGCTGTAAGAGACAACTTTTCCCGCCTAGCGTCTCCACGTAGTATAACTCATGGCGCCACCATTGCACAAACAACTGTTTCGTTTCCATTTTCCTCAGAGTCACAAATATCAACAACACAGGACTGAATGTGAATTAGTCAATCATTTATTCTATAATAGAAATGTATTAACCTTCCTTTTCCTGGGGCACCACGTGCCACGTGGCAGACAATACCGTGTAATGACAGCGAGGTTTATAGGAAACTACTGTAAACGCTGATGGTTTCATTATCCTATATCCATTACATTGTGCAATCAACATTTACTTCATAATACGTTAAAACACAAAACATGTCCGTTTCCAGTTTAAATTTCCACTGAGAAGTTTACTTCTCCGGCGTCCAATAGATGGAGCCTTTGGATGAGATGATAAAACTGTCAGGCTGTTCTCTCAGAGGGGATATCTTCCGTCCACATCTTTCTAGTTCTACAAACTGCTTTTACTTCTCAATAAACAGACAAAACAGACCAATTCCAGCCCCCCTCAAACATTTTCATTCGCAGCTGAACCTTGTGTTTGAAAATGAGAGGAGCACTGCAGTCGCTGCGTTTGCAAGCTGTATAAAAATTAGTGATTCAAACTATTTATGGTTGCATTGGAAGTGTCCTACGAAGCGATTTAAAATCCCCCAACTAATGTTTTTTAATGTTCCTTCAGAATGACACATTATTGACAGTGGCAAAAAATAAACCTGAAGGTCAGCGGCATTTAATCCATTGTATCTCATTTTTAGGGCATCAAGCAGAAAGCAGGCTGGGGGTTTTGGAGTGTTATTGGCTCTGACAAACAAACATAATGCCATCCACTCCTTGAACGGTTTTCATGTGCCAGATGTGGCTGCGTGTTTTTTATTCACATTTGGTATTTAGTCATGGCGTGGACTGTGAGCTTTCATTTCCTCTGTGAGACTGTAAATAAGCCCAGCATCCTCTGGGAGTGACTACATAAAACACTCTGTGGTTAGCAGACCTCAGTGCCTGCCAGAGGCATAGCTGAACAGTGGACGCTTCACTTCTATCAAGTAAAGGCAATATCCAAGATATCTCTGTTTATCTAGCAGGGAGAACACGCCATCAAAAGAGAATCCTGCCATAAAAAAGAAGTGTAAAAAAGCAAATGTCTGGGAGAGCGCAGTGACAAAAAACACAAAAGGAACTGCTTTGGCCAAAAGGAGGCAGTGTTTTTTTAGACGGCCAAAGCATTTCATCTGATTTAGATTACTCTGAACATTTACTGTTTAATTATGCCACAAATTTCCCTTTCAAGAACAGGTTAACATCAGCAACGCTGAGGTTTTGGGAGGGTACGATTCATTGTGTCCCCTCAGTCCTGCAGTTTTGAGCAATCTCTCCTTTCTGATGCTCCCTCGGACTCGACTTGGCACGTGTGTCACGGTGCGGTTGAATTCACTTTTAAATATGCCTTTTCTCTGGAGGTCTCAGCCCCTTGTGATGTGACCCGCATGACTAATTCCATTTAAAGGGGAATAACATGCATTAGGGCTCTCACTTTTCTGCCTCGCATTTGCATAATTTTGTTTGGCAACTTGGAAAAGGGCCATTAACAGCACTAAGACACACACTGTAAAGGATAGGGGACGCGAGGCGGATCGATACTTCATTTCAACATCTTTAGCAGCATCGAGGACCAGATCAGGAGGCATTCACTAATTCAAATTCGTGCAGGAGTCTTGTGATGCTACCATTAGTTGCTGATAAGAAAACACCGTTGTACTGCCTCTCTTAATCTCTGACAGACACGTTCACTCGATCAATAGTCTTTTACTTTTTTTGTTGCGAACACAAGATTGATTGCCAGGAGTTGCCTGTGCTCAATTCCACTTCTCGCACTCCTCATTATTGTTTCAATTAGGCATTCTCCGGAGACCTCGTTGGGGGGTAGCATTGAGGAGCGGTGACCCTGTGATTCACATCAAATGCCCGATGCTTGCCGGAACAACCTTTGACACCGACTTTATTCAGGTCAAGAAGCGACAGAGCCGTCCAAACAAGTGGATTAGAACAGGC